>CM074721.1:444585879-444873379 GCA_037306005.1 Rhinophrynus dorsalis
ATGAATGCAGTATAACATTCCATAGTTTTCAAACATTGAAGAGGGAGAAATGTAAAAAACTATTTTAGGTTTTGCTCCACATTCTATAAACATATGTGCACACCAGGTTAGGAGTCGAAAGGCAAATGACCCCATATTGTATGTGGCAGGGCTTGTCTACCTTGTCTTCAGTTCTGTAGTAGTTGCAGCCATTTTAGTACATGCAAGTTATTTTTGAAACCATGAAGAAGGAGAGATTGTAGTTGGTGTAGTTTGTTTCCTGCACCCACTACATTATGTCAGCTCATACCATGGGGTGCAGTTTTTCTCGTAAGAGTAGTAGCTAATGAATATAATAAGAATTTTTTTTCTTTTAGCACCACCTGCTGGAAACATTTGTGCACAAAGGGCTAGGTGTAAAGAATGGCAAGCGATCCTCATTTGATGCAGTGAGATACCTAATTTCAGGAAATATACATTTTATGTAGTTACTGAGCAATATAGTTCTCCCGTGTAAACAGTGAACATTTAAGTTCATAAAGTTGAAAAAAGTTTTTGCTTTTGATAATTAGGGTTCTGTGCGTGCCATGCATGTAGGTATAAATTATATATATTAGGTTTTTTTGTAGTCTTTTCAAACTAATTGATATTTTCACAACCAGCATAAATGTTTATGTATAGTTTATGATCTTGGCAAAATATGTAATTTTTTTACATGTTGTTTGCATTTATGGTATCATAGCTTGTCACACATTGCTAAATATAATTCTTGTTAGGTGCCATAAAAAAGCTGAATTTGTTCAAAAAACAAAAAAATAATAATCATACCTAAACAGATGAATATCAAAAATGCTGAAAATGTGTCCAGCCAGCACAGTAAAATAAATTCCCCAAGCCTTAGGCACTGAAGGGTTTAAAAAAGTGGATGTTAGTGGGTAATCCAGGAAATGGTCACCCTACTTGTTAACTTTGGTTATTTTATAGTAAAGCTAATCCTGATGCTTTTGTAGAATGTCCTCCTTAAAGGGATAGTCATACTTCGTTTTATCTATATTTTATTTTGTAGGCATTAAAAAAAACACGAAGAACGATATAAGTCTTATCTCTCAAACATTTATGGTTTGAGAGATATTCACAAGCAAAGTTTCCCCTCCTGCCCCTTTTATCTAGTGTAAGCCATCTCTTCTCAGATGTGGAATGCAGTCCATAGACCAGACAGATAACAGCAAGAGACAATCTTCTTCCTATGAGAACAATGAAAGCCCTGCCCCCCTTGACAAGTCTTTCAGGTTTTTCCCTTATCTTAATTGAAGATTGTCCCTCTCTGCAATCTACCTGGGCACCTCCCTTCTGCTCTGGCTGAACAGTGTTACATCAGTAAAAGGGGCGGGAGGGGGATACTTTATCATTCAATTACTCTTGAACTATAACTCTGACAGTATTGAAATAACACTCTCCAAAGTCCAAATACTATGATAATTAATTAGAGCTGCTTTTATTATGAAACATTACTATCCCTTTAAAGGGATAGTAATGCTTGTAATAAAGTGAAGCTAGGATCAGTACTTATACTGTGTACTACAGCTCAGTTACATTCATAATGCTGACATCACTATATATTCTTAGAAATTATATTATTAATTGTCCCCCTGATATGCCTTTTCATGTGGGCAAGCCATCTCCCGATAGATCTGAAGTCCGGACAAACCTCAACATGGGACAATCTTCATTCATTCAGTATAATAAAAATCCAGTCCTCCTTGATGAAGGAGGGCAGTTTTTTTCTAATACTTTATGAAGATTGTCGCAATCCTCTTGTCAGTCCTGAGGTAAGGAATATGACATGAGTAAAAGTGGCGTGAGGGGGACAATTTATGATATAATTTCTAGGACTATATAGCAATCGGCATTAGAATTGTTACAGAGCAGCAGTATACTGTATGAGGACAGATAGTAGCTTCATTTCATTTTAAATATTACTTTAACTAGTTGGTTATGTACTAAGGGTCTACGTGTGTCAGTTGGTGAGCACATCGCCTTGGTGATAGAGACTCACATGGCAATATACACTAAGAATTATGGATACGAAGGGGAGGGGGAGAGGCTTTGATCATCTGTATATCATTCTGTTGTGAAGGAATTGATGTGTTGGGGAGGGCAGGGGAAAGCATAGAGCATTCAGAGAGACTTCAGCACCAAGAATGGCAACAGCCATCCCTCAACCCTTTGTGTGACAGTGAGGTACAGTTACCCCTGTGATACTCAGAAGGGTTAAGAAATAAACTGCTATTTTCACAAGATATTTGTGGCATAGTTGTGTATGAGGGAAGAAACTGAATGGCAAGCAAAGATATTATTGCTCTGAAAGGGAAGAGGTGGATAGAAGGGTTATTCTGCTGCTGCTGATGCTAGACTAGCCTGTTTCTTCTCCATCTCATAGGTAATCATGTTAAGGGCAGCAGGTGGAGGTTTGGCCATTCCAGTAAGTCACTCCTTAAACAATTATTGGTGCTTGCTTCATAACAGTTTTTCCCCTCATAGCTAAAGCAAACATGAATATATTCTTAAATATATCAACACTAGCAGTGTGAGACGGCGTTGTCCGTCTTTTTTTTAAATTATGTATAATATGTACGATGAATGTACATTTGGCAGCTATCTCCATCAGTGCAGCACTTATGAAGAAAAGTGGAAGAAGTCAGAGTATTCAGAGGTGTCAGACAGAAGTGACACAATGAATTGCTATGGTGGGTAGAAAGTGGAAGAATGCCCAAGTGGAATGAGAACAGACTTAACTTACATGTAGAAACAGGTGCTTCTTAAGAATGGATGATCAATAAATTGGTACATTTGTTAGACAGAATGCTGTCGGGAGTGGCTTGTTGGGTTACAACTTGAAGAATCTCACCGGGTCATTGGCAGTTAATGATTGGAGTTGTGCAGATAGATGGCCACCCACTGATGTACAAGCATAACAATGCAAAAACACTGCTCAATCATGTAAACAAAGCAAACATGCAATAACAATGTACATTTATAAATAGTTGCATGTTCTCTTGATAAAGTAAATTAATATGAAGTAACTGAATTGTAGATACGTCTGTGGCATCTGAGGGGTTAATAAGAATTTGAGTGATCATCCATTAAATCCCCTACCACCTTAAAATCCTTATACAAGCATTTGAAATAAAAAAAACACTTTGCACATATATCTTTATCAGACAAGTGCAGATCATTCACAAATGCAGCACCTTACATGAGTAAGCTCTCCAATATGACATAAAGCTTTTCCAGGTAAATATGGGAACACTGGATCAGACACATGATAGTTGCACCAGCGTACACAATGTAATCTGTACTTTGTTTCTTCCTGCATTTTCAGCATGTAGCTCAGATATGGTCAACGATATCATTGACCTATTTTGCAGTGGGGCATTGTGGGAAACGTAGTTGTGTGTTTCTGTAGCAAGGGCTGGAATGACTACAATGTCCAGGATAACTTGCGTTTAAGTTTGTGGCAGTGCCAACTGTACGCTGTAAAGTCAGTTTAGGGCTTGTTTTGTTAAAGCGGTTAATAAGGGAGTTCCATGAACACAATAATATAGTTACAACATTCAAATGACATTTTATATTGACTTAACTCTTTGTGGGGCAGAAGGGTATGCAAAGCAATATGCGCTGCATACCCGTTTGGCAGTCAAAGGGTTATTTTATTTTTTTGCCTGTGTGATTACCACGGTCTGGCTATTGCTCCTTTTGTCCTCAGGGCTGGGATACTACCTGCAGGGTTGGAAGGTGGCAGTGATGTGTGATATGGAGGTGGATGAAGGAGTGAGATTTTGAAGAGGGTTATGAGAAAATTGTTGAACCGTTTGAGTGACAGAGGGGTAGGCTCATGAACCCCCGGCTATAGGTCAAGGCGCGCTCTCACGCACACATCCTCAGACTCACTGGAGGTAGAGGTGTGCTCCGTAGAGGGCAAAGGTGGCTACACAGACAAACACTGTGGAAGGGAAGCTGACAACCACAGCAGTGAGGGAGCTCCCAGCTCTGGATCAGCGCATTCGGCCAGTCCCCACTGCGCATGACTGCATCTGTCCTGCAGTCTGTACTGCACATGTGCGGTTTGCACACAGGGAGCTTTGCAGCCTAGCACTTTATGTTATTTAGATAAGCAGAAAGGAGCTGACAATGGTAAATAAGAGGAATCTAGGCATTCTAATAACAGCACTGATACATAATAGCATGGAATTAACCCACAGTCTTCCAGGGCTCTGGCAAGGACATCCAAAATATTTTCTTCACCTGAGCTGTCATCCAACATTTACCCAGTTATGTTGTTTTTTTAATGGTTACACACACAAACAAAGAAACACACACACAAAGAAACACACACACACACACATTTCAGCTGACTGAAGTAAATAGATACACTTTGCAAGTCAAACAGAGTATCACCACTGACTGGCCTTGCAATGTGTGTCTGTTTACTTCAGTCAGCTGTTTGGCAGCTGGGTTCTGTATATTACCTAACAGCCTGGAGGACCATCGCCAGCAGTGTCCCACTGTGTATCATGTAATCATTTGAATACCAAGGCGGTGCGCAGTGCATCATTAGGGCACTTAACGGGTTAAATTGTCAATCTCGTTTGTGGCTTCCTATTTCATACTCATTTCACTGCTTCGACATTCTGATAGTAGACAAAGGTAGAGCATGTGATGTCTTTATAAGAAATATCAGAGCTGGACACACAGACCTGCACACAGAGCAATGAGCTTTCTGTGCAGTAAATCAGGCATTTAAATACTTACTTCTAATGCCGCCGCTGCAGTATGTGGTTCTCCTTGTAAATATGGTCATTACATACTGCAATCCGTCACCCAATCCCATCACCAGTCTGATACTCAAGGGACTTAACTGTATGGATAAATATGCTATTTACAGAGAAAATAGGAAAAAAGGGCTGAGCGCCCGACACCCCAATAGCTGAGCACTACATTCAGCTACCTTATGTAAGTAGAGCACAGCTATGGAAACGTCGGACATGTGGCTCCCCTCTGTGTTTTGAAGTGACCAGTATTTCTGCCTGGCGATGTGACTGGGAGAAGGCCCACAGCTGTACTGTGCAGTAAAGCAACAAACAAATAGTGTAAAGTAACATGAAAGGTGCAGTTCATATTATCAAGTTCTACAAAATTTAGTGGTTGAAGCCAATAAAATTACACACACATGGTTCATTTTATGAAATAAATACTTATAATCCTTTAAATGCTAGAGGGGTGAGCAATACATTTCTCTGCAATCTGCTGCTTACCCCACTGGCACTGAAAGAGTTAAGGGGGTGTTGTGACCATGGCTGTAGCAGTATAGAAAGTTTCAGGGAGAGTCCAACTTCCCCAGCCCCATATTAACAATGTTAGGACTGTGAACTCCGACAGCATAAGCAGCTATTGGATCATGCATGTAGCGAACTGCTACATTAACATATAAACACAACCAGTTGAATATGACAGTGGCAAATTAATCTTTATTTTAATATGCAAACAAGCCATTGTTGAAGGTGTCACTGCAAAATCGTAAACCTACTAGCGTATTTGTGGTGTATTCTCAAGAATATGAATGCAAAAACATCTTAGTGTATATATTGTTAATATGTCATCAACACAAATATGACACAACAATGCCAAACTAGCTCCTTACCAAACTTATTGCAACTCGATCTAGGCAGAAAGTGTTCCCACCTGTCTGAGGGTGTGTTACTGAAATGTCTCCATCAACTGGACCACCATCAATACGGAGCATTAAAAATGTCCTCTTCTCTTTCTCCCTGAGACGGACTTGAGAGGAGACTGAAATCTGTCATCAGCATCCCAGACAGCTAACAGTCTCATCTCAGGTCCGCCTCTCAGTATCCAGTCTGCTTGTCTTGCGCTGTGAGGAGACTGAGAGCTGTCTGGGATGTGGATGACAGACCTCAGTCTACTTTCAGGTCTGTCTCAGGGAGAAGGCGCAGAGGAAGCGGACGTTCTGGTTTATTAACTTTGATAGGAGTGGCTGTGCTCCATCTTGGCCCAATGTCAAAAGAAATAGAAATGGCTCTCACCAAGTGCATAGAAGCGATATATTGAATGGTCCTCCTGAAAGTTGACAACTAATAGTCTTATTGCTCATAAATACAGAACAGAAAAAAACAGGGAAATAGAAGTTTCCTACAAATATATTGATTAATCAGACAAAAAGTGTTATGAAATAAAAAATTTACAACAAAAAATGAAATGGACATACAAAGATAGCTAATGGAAATGGATGTAAAGAGTGAATATCCCAATAACTGTTCCAGTGAGGGATAAGTTTATATAGTTGAATCATGATAATCAAAGAAAGTCCTCTTAAGAAAGCTGAATCTTACTGATATATTCAACTAAGTTATTGTGAATCATGTGTCAATGCGTGAAGAAGTCCTTCAACAAGTTGCTGTTGTTGACATTGAATAGGGGAACTCCAATGTTCATCAATCGGGATTAGTCCTTCTATTTCATCTTCCCACAGATACCAGATTCTTATATGCCTATAATTGATGAATGGACTTCTTCTAATTGTCTCTTGTTCACCAAGTTTCCCCTCCTCATGCTGCTGTATATTCCTGGTGTACCCTCAGGTCTTGATATCCAAAACATAAAACATAAAGAAACCATGCACAGAGGAAGCAGTATTAATTGTAGTAGTGGTAAATGGGAGTGAGGATAAGTAGTGTAAGATAATACAGCTAAATTGATGTGAAATATTAGGACTCTAAATGCATGACATAGAGATGTGTGGAAATTGAAGTATTATAAAGGATAAAACAAATATTACCTATATGATCAGACAATAAGTGAATAGGGCTATAAATCCCCAATGCACAGAGGAGTCACTGAGAGCTGTTAGAGGGTCCTACAATAAAATGGGGTGACTAGAGCAAGGACCTATTGATTCATATAAAAGTGGTCAGATATTTTAAGGGGACAATGGAGATTAATTTCCACTGCTTGTGGTATTTTGAGTCTTCTACACACACTGGATGCTAGAACGGTTTTGTATCAAGACGACAAGACTGTAACATTAATTGATGGTGGATACATTATATCGTGGAGGTGAAGATGGAGGTTGAAAGAAGAAAGAATCGCAAAGACTTAGGGGTGCAGGGCATAGGTAGGGACTGTCCAGTCCTCCACGGCTGAGTGTTATGGGTCTTTACAGAGGGGTCACAGATGGGATAAAGAGGTAGAGCTATCCCTTCATTTAGCTGTTCATTCTCCAGAGGTCAAGTCAAGAATGTTGATACATGACATCCCCCAAAGTCCCTCTCATTTTTTATGAACTAGCATTTCATTGATTTAAGTAGTTATGCTTACAGCATAGCATAACTAGACCATTTATAGGGTAGACTGTGTGATGTTCATATGGGCATTTTCAATGCAGAGTTGAATGCATTGAGATGCTTTCCATTGTTGTGGATCGGGCTATTAACACAGGCAATATTCATCTCTAATACATTCAATGTCGAACTCTGTTTTGCGACCTTGAGACGTGCGACATCAGAATGTTGCTCTTTTCATGGGCAACATTTTTAATGTGTCGTATTGATGGTCGCCCTGTAGATGCGGAAGCTGTTTATGCACATCTCCATGTGTTCTCTTACTTTGTGTCTACATTTATACTGGGTCTGCAGGAGACCTATTGGAGTTTCTGCACCAGGAGAACTATATGTGCTACATCCCGGAGTGCGCATTCACCTTTCTACATTGAGCTCTATCGTCATGATCCAGCCACAGAGAAGGTATGGAAGATTTAGATACTGAATACACAAGTTAGAGACCATATTTCCCACAAATTATTCCTTGTTCGTTTGTCTGAGCAAATCTGGAGTGCCTTGAAAGTTTGATGTCTAAAATTAATGGCAATGGAGCCTGAAATCACAAGCTCTCAATCCAAGTGACTGTTCTCTAGCACGACTGACATGTCCTGTTCTCCTAAGAATTTTTGGTAATAAGCTAACACACAAGCTAATAAGCCAGTATGGCCAAATCACTAGCCAGCTACTTCTTTTTTTATTTTTTTTTATTTTTTTACTGTTTTTTTATTACTGCTACCAAAAAAATCTATATTTTTTGCGTAACAGGCTATAACTTACCATTATCAATAAAAAAATGAATGCGGCACTCTCACAAGGATTTTTGATAAAGTGGTCCACAACTGAAAAAACTTGGATATCTTATCTCAAAATCGGAGCTGCTTTTTTTTTTCTTGTAAAGCATTACTGTCACTTTAAGTGGGATGTTCTGTTCTCCCGCAGGCTGAGAAAAGTAATTTTATTTACACTTCTCAGTGTCGCCAAAACAATACAGCCTCCTGAGCAGGAACTGATGATGTAAAGGATATTTGCTTCCCCCATTCTGCTGAAGAACAACACATATAATATCCTATAACCTCATTTCTAGCTCATAAGTGTTGCAAGACAATTTGTACTTTAGAGCTATGGGCTGTCATATGTCCCTGTGTACACTGGGCATTCATGATTTTGTCCTTAATTGTGAGAGCCAGAGAGGTATCCAACACATTGCAAATCAATGCATTGGACACCCTCTGGCACTCTAAGTGGTAAGAAATATCTAACCCTTTCAGTGCCCGGCTGACTAAAAAAAGCATAACATCCTAGATTTGAAGTATTTTCAGACTGACTTGCTTTATTCTAGGTTGCATGAAATTGATACTATTTTCTACAGTGTGCTTACATTTCTATACAGTGTTTTTAGTAATATGTTCTTAAAGGAGCACAACACAGAGATGATTTGACATACTCAGAGGACATGCATCAAAAGTGGTCTTGTCTGAATTGCTCCAAAGAAAATATATTACAAAAAGTGAACAAAGGCACCTCTAAGTACTAAAAAAAAAATATAATCTTCTAATATAAATTCTGGGTGAAGGTGTCTAATATGTCCTGAGATCCCCTGAAGAAGCCATTCTCGTTGACACGCGTTGGGATGAGTGTGTGTTCAGGGATTCTACGATCTCAGGACAAATTAGACATCTTCACCCAGTATTTATATTAGATGAGTATATATATATATATATATATATATATATATATATATATATATATATATATATATATATATAATTTTTTTTTTAGTACTTAGAGGTGTCATTGTTCACTTTTTGTATTATATTTTCTTTGGAGTTAGTTATTGCTTTTATTGGCCCAGATATATGGTATTGGTAATTTGGATGTATAGATGTCCTTTTTTGTGTTGTTTGCACTTTAGATAATATTATTTTTGGTAATTATATTTATATGTATTTGCTGAGACTCACTGTTTCTGGGTTATATTTATTACGGTATATACCACATGCGCTCATCATTACATGGTGATTTTACACCTTTAGGATTTTGTGTCATTTTGATACACATGAGTCTGTGTTATATGAGTGTCCTGATATTATGAATCTCTTTTCTTGTTTTTAAGTGTTTTTAATGATAATTTTCCATTTTGATGTTTACTTTTGTACCTATAAATGAAGATTTGGATACTTTACCTAATTACATGTCATGCATTTGGGAGGAAATAATCCCAAGGCTACTTATAAACTTAATGGAATCATTTTAGGGGACTCATTGTTAGAGAAAGACCTGGGTATCCTTGTCAACTACAAACCTGGAAACAGTGACCAGTGACAAACAGCAGTAGCAAAGGCAAACAAAATTCTGTCTTGCACAAAAAGATGTATTGAAGCAAGAGCGGATAACATTATTTTGCCATTTTACAAATCATTCGTAAGACCTCACCTTGAGTATGCAGTGCAGTTTTGGGCACCAGTTCTGAAAAGGGATATACTAGAACTAGAGAGGGTACAGCAAAGAGCAACAAAATTAATTAAGGGAATGGAGGACTTGACATATGAGGAACGACTAGGCAAACTTGGTTTATTTACTCTAGAGAAAAGATGACTAAGAGGAGACCTTATCACATTGTACAAGTATATGAGAAGTCAATACAAGGATCTCTGCAGTGAGCTATTTATTCCAAGGCCTGATCAGGTGACCAGGGGACACCCCTTGAGATTAGAGGAAAGGAGGTTTAGACTTCAGCAGAGAAAGGGTTTTTTTACATTGAGGTCTGTTAAATTGTGGAATTCTTTGCCCAAGGAGGTGGTTATGGCAGATACAATAGACACATTCAAGAGAAGATTAGATACATTTCTTTCCAAAGGGAACATACAGGGTTATACTGTTTATTAGTAGGCAGATCAGGAAGGTCTGATAAAGACTAACTTATTTAGTAGCAGGAAAGCTATAAAATTACTGGGGTATGAGGAGAAGGTTGAACTTGCTGGACTTGTGTCTTTATTCAACCTAATTTCCTATGTTAGTATGTTACATGTGCTTTTTTGAGTGCCTCCCTTAATAAGACTCACTTTAGGGGAGGTGGAGGGGCAAGATTTCTTTTCTTGTCTTCCCCCTCTTTTCCTTCCCATTCTTAGTTTCATATATGCATTTTTGAGTCTTAGAGAGGGCAGCGTTATTATATATAATACTTTATATACCTCTATTAGCACTGTTATGAACATCTGTGCCTGCTCTTAATTGTATATTGTCTGAATAGCTGACCTTGGTAAGGACACTTCATACATTACTCCCTGAATATCGCAATTTGCTCTGATAAAGTAGCTTCAGCACCAATGATACCAGCCTTATTACTTAATTCTATAAAAGTGGAGCAAATATTGCTTTTCTTCATGCCTGTGGCTCATCAAGGATCAAAATAAGTCTGTGTCATGTTATGAGGTCATAATTTACTCTAAAAAAGGTACAAAGTGCTCAGATAATGTCATTACTTAATAATACATGTGGTGATAGGTGGTGCATCTAAACAGCATTAGACCACTTGATAAATGCTTCCGGCCATTTGCAATCTGAAAATTATTTGGTGCCTAAGGAATTAAAGGGGGGGGGGAATAATATGCAGTTGGAACAATGGTAGGCTCCGTGTACAGCATTAACAATCCACATATATCTTACTTTATTTATCCATTTGTGTCCTATTATCAAAAGAAAACTTGAGGAAATATTGAGCAAACCAACTGAATCATAAGGGTGAATTAAAATGGCGACTGATTTAAGTGGGGCTTTTAACCCTCTGGCACCCAAAGGGTTAACTCCTTGAGTCATTCAAATAAGCCACATTTAAATCAGTAGGAATTGTCTCGTACTCCCCTATGATGCAGTTGGTTTACTCCTGTATTCCCCCACTTTTCTTTTGAACTTCTGGGACACTATCCACAGCAAAAAAGATGAGTGATTCTGGAGCAAACCATCTGTATCATAGGGGTGCAGTAACAAATATCTGGTCTTACGTTTCCTGTCCACGTATTGCTTACATCAGTACGAAAATCCAGCTCTCCCCTGTAGTGTACCTGGTTTATGTTATAATTGCTTCACTTTTATTCTGTGCATACGGCGAAAGGGCCATATGTTTAAAGGCAAAGTGCACCAGGCCTGGGGGAAACCAAGTGCACTTTAGGGGACAAATAAACATTGTCGTTAATTGAAGCAGACTTTTTAACCCTTTGATTACAAAAGATGGCTCCAGCACATTGTTTCACAGTGCTTTAGGTTTCTCTTTAGCACTCAAAGGGTTAAATACCCATTAAAATCAATGGGTACTTTGGGAATATATATTTGTCCCCTATGATGCTGTTGATGTGCTCCAGAACTGCTGCTTTATGCATTTATACATAAGGCCCACAGGTACTTTGAGTGCCATAGGTGTGCATCACCTTTCTCTACAGTGGCCTGCACATCCCTCCAGCCCTCAACTGTTTTAGTGTGTTGTCAGAGAAATCTTAAGCATTCACTAGGGCCCTCTGTGATGTGCACACAGCAGACTGTTTATCTACTTAATCTAACCTGTCCCCAACCCCCTGCAGGTCTCAGCCAGCTCCCAGCCCCTGTATCAGTGGGAGGGGCTGGACTTCGAGTATTACAAGCCGGGAGACAGGGAGTGTTCACTTGCCATGAGAAGTCTCACCTGTGGCTGAGCCTATGTGCTACTGTTCAGCCGGCATTTCCCTGCATCTCCACTTCTCCTAGAGAGATCTTCCTTCACACCTACAGAGCAGTGATCAGGGGCAGTCGTGTGCAAAGGTATGTTATACACTGTAAGACAACTGGGGTCCTAGTATGTGGTTATATGGGGATGGGTTACAGGGTCAGACACTAGGACATCCAGCAAGGGGTTTCCAAAAAACTAAAATTGTATACAATAACTCTACCTACAAGTCGTGTTATATAATTCTGTACCAAAAATCATAACAGAGAACATGAATGGGTGGCCTGTAGCCCTCCTGCTGTTGTTTAACTACAAGACTCTTCATTCACAGCTGGCCAACAACTGGCTGAGGGAAGTTGTAGTCCAGCAACAGTTAACCCTTTGAGTGCTAGAGGGGTATGGAATGCATTGCCTCTGGCACTCAAAGGGTTAAAGAGTTTGGTTGCCTGTCCTTGGCATAACTGTACCAGGGATGATTAAGAAATCTGAGCAATCTAGCTGCATACTCGGGGGGGGGGGGGAATAAAAACTCCCATTGATACAAATGTAGCTTTTACCCCCTAGAATGATAGAGGGGTCTCCATAGCATTGAGAAGCTATACGGGGGAGATCTCCCTAGCTTTCAATTAGTTAAAAGCTAAATTTAAATCAATAGGAACTGGATTTTATCATTTTTCTGTGGTGAAATTGGTTTACTCTTAAATTGCTCATTCTCACTGTATACTACATCAGCAAACATTATTGTGATACTAAGGCTTTCTCTCTTCCTGACCTGAGAGGGGCAGTAGAGTGCAAGGGTAGATTCTTGTCAACTGGCAATCCCCCCTCTCAATTTACTCTTATACACTGCATCACTGATTGGCAATGATATGTCAAAGACACAGCAAGGCTCTTGCCAATACATAAAGTTGTGTGTGTATGTATTTTATATAAATACTTGTGTATAGTATTAGGATATTGTCTCATCTATTTATAAAAGTGCATCAGCCATATATTGTTGTTTTCTAGTTTCGCTGTACATAGAGTGATATATAATATATATTTATCCTCATACACGTACTTTGGGTGTTGTACAGTGGCTACACTGAGGGTTTGCTGGGCACTGTTATATCCAGTGATCTATTAAGAAGAACTGCAGCAGTTCTGGGGCTGTGCCACTGAACCCTAGAGAAATAAAGATCCCCATTAAATTGTAAAGTGATCTCCTAAGCATTGCTTTACAATGCTTTGGAGACCTCTCTAGTATTCAAGGGGTTAAAGGGCAATTGCCACTTGTTACTAAATTTAGTACATTGGGTGCAGACTTAGTAGAAAAACTGACTTCACCTTCACGGTGGAGTCTGAAAACTGTTCCCCTCCGCTGGAATGCAACCCAGTAGTCTGTGACTCTTAGCCCAAAACAGCACTTGGGTTGCATGGCACCCACCACAGATGCACTGTATCTACCATTCAGACCCAATACAGGAGTCTGTGGGGACCTTCATCTCTCATGACAGGAAACAATTGCAGTGGGGGAGTGTGTTGGCAGATTGGAGTCCCCTTACTCTGTACCTTTTTAACCCTTTGAGTGCCAGAGGTGTACAATACGTTGGATACCACTCAAAGGTTAATGCCAAAGAGGAAAGTGGCAGAACTTTATTTCATTTTTCCTGTAGATGCTATAGGGTTGGTGCTCAGTGCTTGCTCGCAGTAAAGTCTTAATGATGGAGTATATTCGCTAGCATGCACTAAATTGATCGTAAGCAATTGCAATTTCTAAAATGCAGTCATGTGATTTTTATACCAACATCTTAGAGCAAAAAATGGGCAATGCTGATTATTGGTATATTCCCCCAGTATGTGTCCATTACACTTCCTTTTTAGTACTATATAGCTGTTAAAACCATTAATACTCAAATATAGATACTTTATATAGCACCACTGTTATAGAAATGTGTGACTTTTTTAAATGTATTTTTATGTTTAGATTATAATACTGGAAAAAATGTTTAAAAATAACATTATAATAAAAGAATAAGTAGAATAGGAGCAATAAGTATAGAGACAGATGGTAAGGAGACCCCTTCCCTTAGAGCTTACAGTTAAAGTGCTAGTGGCATCATTAACAAAAAGTATTTTTGACCATATGCAGAAAGAAAAGTATGAGCAATTTCAGAACAAACTAACGTCATAGTAGATACATTTCAAAAAAAAAAAAAAAAAAAAAAAAGGAATTTAACCCTTTGAGTGCCAGAGGTGTACACAACGCCTTGGCCCTCAAAGGATTAATCCTGGAATACTATAGAGGTCTCTGTGTTGTCTAGTAATACGTTGGAGACCTGTCAAGCAAATTAAAGGGATAGTAATGTTCCACACACAAAAAAAGCAGCTCTGATTTAATCTTCATAGTATTTGGGCCATGGAGAGTTTTATTTATAATTTATAATTAAATGGTAAAGTATCCCCCTCCTGCCCCTTTTACCTAGTGTAAGCCACCTCCCCTCAGATGTGAAATCTGATCCTGGAACCAGACAGCTCACAAAGGACAATCTTCTTACTGTGAGCATAAGGAAATCCCTGCCCTCCTTGACAGGTTTTTTTCATGTTTTTCCTTATGATCACTTAAGGTTGTCACTCTCTGCGATCCATCCGGATAGTCTTGCTGCTCTGAGGTGAGCAGTGTTACATCAGTAAAAGGGGCGGGAGGGGAATACTTTATCATTCAATTACTCTTGAACTACAACTCTGACAGTATTGATATAACACTCTCCATGGCCCAAGTACTATGAAGATTAATTGGAGCTGCTTTTATTGTTAAACATTACTATACCTGTAAAGGTCTTTTAACTCTTTGAGTGCCATAGAGGTATCGCATTGGACACCTCTCTGGCACTCAAAGGGTTAGTCCATTGAGAATTTCTGGATCTTTATTTGTCCCCTATGGTTTGTTACTGAATTTCTCATCTTTCTTTGTTTCTCCATATAACCCATTGAACGTACAATTTTAAAAAAGAAAATTTCATTTCTCTGTCGTCCAATACAGATTACTGGTAACTTTGGGTAGGCGATCTTCCCCTTTAAGTAGGCAGGAACAATTCTAGAAGTGAATGCAAGTGGTGGAGCCTACCTTCCCTCCTTGGCTGCAGCTAGCCAATCAGCTCCAGTAAGATTTGTTCCTTGGTGAAGACACAGGCAAGAGAACAGCTCTGCTATAGTTTTAGCTAATTTTTTATTTTTCTGTTAGACATGGAATACCACCATTAGGCGGATTACCATAACTGACAATACCCTTGGATGTGGCTAGCCCAGCATCCAGGTGCTTTTTGTGGACTTTAAGCCCTGGGGGGGAAATCTTGGGTTCAAGTTCTTTCCTCAGGAGTTGCCCACTCAGGCTTCTTCTTAATACATGGTAATCTGAAGACAGAAGAGCTGCAGGAAAGGTGAGCAAGCCTTTGAGTGCTGCAGGTCCACAGTGCCCCTCCGCACAGAGGTTTTCCTTTAGAGTTTCCTATTGCACAAACCTGCACTCATTGGGTTTATCTGTATGTCTGTTGGGTGTTTTGGAGCAAGTTCCTGTGGTAACTTAACCCTTTAGCTGTTGGTTTTGCATCTTTTGGGGGTTTATTGGCACTTTCCCTACTGGGTTCAGTGTTTTTTTGGGTCTGCTAACATGTTCTAGTGATGTTTCATGTAATTTTAATTCAGTTTCAACTTTGCAAAATGTGTGCGCGTTTTACCGCATAGACGCCATTGTTCCATTCACTTCTATGGGTCTGTACAGTTGGGGACATATCTCTGCAACTGCTCAACGTAGCGCAGTGGTTCTCAACCAGGGTGCCATGGCACTTTGGTGTGCCACGGATATTCATTTAGGGTGCCCCTTATTTTGTTCAAAGCCTTTGATAAAAATGAAAATAGTCATTTTTAAATTTATATTTATGGAAACTATTATGCACAATATGTTTATTTTTTGCTAAATGATTGTAAAACCTAACATTAATTGCATATTTATGTATTGTACCTTTCATTATGCCCTTGATAATTTACATAAAATATGTGAGGTGTGCCCCGAATATTCCAGTTTACATGATAGGGGTGCCTTGAGTGAAAAAAGATTGAGAACCACGACTTCAGAGATGGCTCATTTTAATTGTCTGCCCTTGCTCTGTCATCCAGTCAATGTTGTATGTATGTTGGGGGGCTTAGGGGGCTTCAGGCACTGTTGGGGTACTTTTTCTGGGAAAACTGCATTTCCTATGAGCACTTGCTTCGCGCGCTGGTTTCTGATTGGCTCCCGCCGCAGCAGCCATTTTGTGCCTTTTCCTGAACGAGTATCCTACTCAGGGCTTGGACTTTCCTTCTCTCTTCTGCAGATTAACCCTTCGCCTGCCAGATAAGTGCATTTTAGCGATTTCTGGGTGAAATTTTAGTCTTACACACTGTATTTGGGTGATTCCTTATACTTTAAGTGTTTTGCCTCTGTGAGAATGTCTAATCCGTTACAGCTGGGGTCTCTGTGTCCCCTATTGCGCATTGCTGCTCATGTCATTCAGGGTTACCTAGAGAATTTTCAGGTCATTTATGCCCAGCATGTTCTCTCAGGGACTCCAGCCATGCATTAGAGCCAGTTTGGGTGCAAGAGTTCAAGTCTGCTACTAGAGACCTCCGGTCTACATTTCAACTCATTCCATCCCAGTTACAGGGGGTCTTCCACTCCTGGCAGACCCCTTCTTCCATCAAATCTTCCCTGCCGAAACCGCAGGGAGTACCTGATGTATCAGATTCCTCTGAGTAGGAACTGTTGGTGGTTACGGAGGAATGTTCTGCTGTGGGCTCCTCTCAGTTTTTTGGGGACCCCATTGAGGCTGATCCTGATGCCTCGGATAAGGGCTTGATCAGAGCTGTCTTAACTACCCTAAACATTCCCTTAGTTCAGGAGGTTTCTTCGGATCCCTCTGATGTGTTTCAGGAGCCTAAAAGGCCCTATACTTGTTTTCCACCTAACCCCACTCTTGACCGCCTTGTGTCTGATGAGTGGAAGTCTCCGGACAGGAAACCTTCTATTTCCAAGAAATTCTCCAAGCTTTACCCCTTCTCTGAGGTGGCGCTTGCTCAATGGGTTCATCCCCCCAAAGTGGATGTTCCTGTCTCACTGAAAGACTGGACTGACAAGAAACTTGAGGTCTCCCTCAAGTCCATTTTTGCCACTGCTGGTACCGCCATGCATCCAGCGTTCGCTGCTGCATGGGTGAACCGGGCTTTTGCGGTCTGGACTGAACACCTCACCCTGGCTGTCCATCAGGGTGCTCCTACTTCGTTTATGTTGCGGCTTCTTGCCAACATTTCTGTGGCCCAGCACTATGTTTCTGCTGCCTTATTTGATGCCATCCATTTGGTGGCAAGGATTTCCACCATGTCTGTGGTTGCCAGACGAACTCTTTGGCTCAAGATCTGGTCTGCTGACACTGCTTCCAAGATAGCATTGCTCTTATTGCCTTTTCAAGGCACCTCTTTGTTTGTTCCAGATCTTAAGGATCTGATTAGTGAGGCCACTGGGGGCAAGAATACCCTTCTGCCTATGGTCCCCAGGAAGAAGACACCTCTCATACGTAATTGGCTTTTTCATTCCTTCCAGACTGATACACGTCAGGCGAACCAGGCGGTTCCCTCAGCACCACGTTCCTCCTCCAAGCCCAAACAGCAATGGAAGCCCAAGATCTCCTCCAAGCCTAAGGCTTCCAAGCTTTCTTCGGCACGACTCGTCAAACCCAGATCCCCACTCGGCTGTGGGTGGCCATCTGCGTCACTACCACAGCGTCTGGGCGGATTCAGTGGCAGACCCGTGTGTTGTACAGGTCGTGGCGGAAGGGTACAGGATTCCTTTCGCCTTTCTTCCTCCCTTTTGTTTTTCCCCTCTCATATGCCCCAGGGCGTAGAGAAACTCCGTCTGTTCAATAGCGCTATCCAGCCATTGTGGTCTCCAAGAATGACAGCGGCTGTTATTCCATTTTGAATTTGAAGGATCTCAATTCCTTTGTGATCAAGACTCATTATCACCAGGAGTCCCTAAGGACGGTGATTGCTGCTATGTCCCCGGTGGAATTCCTTGCCTCTCTGGATCTTCAGGACGCGTTTCTACACATCACCATTCATCCAGAGTCGGCAGTATCTCTGATTTGCCTGCGACCAAGGGCACTTTCAGTTTTCAGCTCTTCCCTTTGGTCTGACTACAGCTCCTCAGGTCTTCAACCGTGTCCTGGGAGCCTTAGTATCCGTCCTTCATCGAGACGGCATCAGAGTTACTCCATACATGGATGATCTGCTTCTGAAAGCCCCTTCTGCGGACTTCTTCGTCAGCAGGTTCAGGACTGCATTCATGCTCTCACCTATAATGGGTGGATCATCAACATGGACAACTCAGATCTTGTCCCATCCCATCGTCTTGTCTTCCTGGGCCTTCTCTTCAAAACTCAGCAGAGCATGGTGTTTCTCACGTATGAGGTGGCTCACCAGATCGCCCACAGGGTTTCTGCTGTTCTGGCTCATGATCCAGTTCCAGATAAGAGGCTGTCCTTTCTAGTGGGAAGTTCATTTCCACCAAAGAAGCGGTCTCGTTTGCCATGGCTCACATCAGGGAACTCCACAGGTTTGTGATCCAGGTGTACAGGGGGTCACCCGGACCTTCTGAAGATGTCAGTGTCCCTCCCTCTTCATGTGGAACTGAGTTTGTCGTGGTGGCTTGACCTCTCCGGTTGTGGAGCGGTCCCGGGTTGCCTGAGTGCTCAGGGTCGGTGTTCTCCGGAGGAATCTCTCCTTCCCATCAACATGTTGGAGCTTCAGGCGATATTTCATGCCCTTCACCATTGGACACCCCAGCTGGAAGATTGCCCAGTCCGGGTCCAGTCCGACAACGCCACTGCCATGGCTTACATCAACAAACAGGGCGGAACAAGAAGTCTCGCCGCATGGTTAGAGGTCAAGGCTATTTTGTCCTGGGCAGAAGAACATGTTCCTGCCAAATCCGCAGTGCACATTCCTGGCGTAGACAACATCATGGCAGACTTCCTCAGTCGACATACAGTCGACAGCAGAGAGTGGGAACTGCACCCAGAGGTGTTCACCCTCATTGTTCAGAAGTGGGGTCTTCCTTGCATCGACCTGATGGAGACAAGACACAACCAGAAGGTTCCGATGTTCTGCTCTCGCTGGATGGATCCTCTAGCTCTAGCGGTGGATGCCATGTCCATTCCTTGGTTATTTCCTCTGGCTTACATCTTTCCTCCCCTCCCCATGTTGTACAGGGGATTACGGAAATTGAGACTGAAACGATGTCCAGTCATTCTGATTGCTCAGTACTGCCCTCGACAGGCTTGGTTTCCGGAGCTTCTGGATCTGTCAGTGGTAGAGCCATTCCGGCTCCCTTGCCGTCCGGATCTTCTTCTACAGGGTTACCTGTGGAAAGAGGATGTTTATCGTCTAGCTTTGATGGCTTGGAAACTGAATCCTCAATACTGAAGAAGAAAGGTGTGGTGGCTACTATGCTTAGTGCCTGTAAACCTGTTTCTTCTAAGACCTACCATCGTGTCTGGTCAACCTTTCTATCTTGGTATGCTGATAGGGACCTTTCTCAGGATTTTGATCTGCCTATGTGTCACGGTTTTTGATAAATGCTCAGACAAGACTTGTAAGGTTAAAATATCTTAATTGAAAATAAAATACAAACAGCATAAATTTTCACACCCACACAAGCCCAGTATAAGACGGTACAAGTACTGTGTACAATACTCAAAGGTTATCTAGGTACAGTATAACAACAATGTACAGACAAGCCCAAGACCAACGGATACTGGCAACTGAGACCCTAGAACGCTAGGGTAGACAAAGGCACACAGACCACGAGTACTGGCACGAGGACCCTAGAACGCTAGGAGTCCCGAGGCTCACAACTGGCAAACTCAGACCCTAGAACGCTAGGGTCAACCGGAAGCCCAGACTACGGATACTGGCAGCTAGGACCCTAGAGCACTAGGGTATTGAGAGGCCCAAGACTACAGCTACTGGTAGCAGAGACCCTAGAACACTAGGGGTGAATCGAAGGCAACAGACCACGGAAGGCAACTGGTGTCCACAGAGACTGGTATATCACCCTACAGCTGGCTCTTTAGCCCAAAGGCTACAAAGGATGTTAGGCAGGACGAAGCAGTGAACTGGACCTAGGATACCTAGGTGCAGCAAGGTTCACGGATGGTAATGCGCCCAGAGTAGTGCCTGTAACTCCCCACAAGGAGTGAGCCCAGCTTAAGGCAGTGGTAATGATGGACACGTAATAAGTAATGAATAACACGGCCTGATCTACATACAGCCCGGAATCTGGTACTCCTTACGTGCACTCCGCCAGAGGCGGTAGATACCAGTAAGAGCGGCTGAAGCAGTGAGTGCTCAGCCCAACGGTCGGCAACGTAAGCGGGTTAGAACTAGCTCAGTCAGCAGCGTCAGTTGTGTCTCAGCCATTATGTTCAGCAACGTATGCGTATACTCAGCCAGTCGAGTCGGCAACATAGCGGGTTCTCAGCCAGATCAATCAGCAACGTAGCGGCTTCTCAGTCAGATCAGTCAGCAACGTAGTGGGTACTCAGCCAGATCAGTCAGCAACAGAATCGGAACAGATCGGGATACGCAGGAACGTCGTCCGGCAGACCAGGTCATACACAAACAGAGCAGCAGCAGGAATTAGTGCTAGGTTCAGGTACACCACGAAACGGTGCCTGACTACTGACATGTCAGGGTATAAAAAGGGCTGGCCCTGGGTGGAGTCAAGTTCAAGGACCAATAAGAATGTAGCAATCAAAACAAGGAAGTGAGAATGTTGCCGCACGCAACCAGGAGCACGAGAACTGTGATACTACGGTCTTGGCTTTCTTGCAGGATAAGGGCCTCAGTTTGAGTTCCCTTAAGGTTCAGACTTCTGCTGTCTCTGTTTTTTTTTTTTTTTAGAGGCGTACTGCTATTCTTCCTGATGTCAAGGTTTTTTCCACGGCGTTGCTCATACTCGTCCTGTTTTCAAGACTCCCGCTCCTCAGTGGGATCTTAACTTGGTTTTGGGTGTCCTTCAGCGCCTTCCCTTTGAATCCTTGGCTACTATTCCTCTACGCCTGCTGACGTGGAAAATGGCCTTTCTCCTGGCGATCGTGTCTGTTCGCCGTGTCACAGAGTTGTAGACCACCCTTTTTGGTGTTTCATAAAGACAAGGTGGTGCTTCGCACTTCTCAGGAGTTTCTCCCGAAGGTGATCTCTGAGTTCTACATTAATCAGGAGATTGTGATGCCTTCTTTCTGCCCTGACCCTACCACTGACAAGGAGAGGGATCTCCACTTGTTAGATGTGGTGCATTGTCTCAAGTTTTATGTGCATCACACTGAGTCCAATAGACAGTCTGATGCGCTGTTCGTCATTCCTGAGGGCTCCAGGGCAGGAAGACCTGCATCCAAAGTGACTATTGCATCTTGGATCAAGCCCACTGTTCGTAAGACTTATGAGCTAAGGAAGAAGCCTGTTCCCTTTCGGGTCATGGCTCATTCTACTAGATCTATTGGGGCTTCTTGGGCTTACAAGAATCAGGCCTCAGCTGATCAGTTGTGCAAGGCTGCCACTTGGTCGTCTGTGCACACCTTTTCGAAGCACTACTGTGTTGATGTGCTGGCATCGGCTGACGACAGTTTTCGGAGGAAAATCCTGGAGGCAATCTTGTCTGTCTAGGATCTTCTTCAGTTCATTGGTGCTTCCTTCACTTTTGAGCCCCTTTGGCTCTAGTTCAGTGTGCTGTGTAACAGTTCCTGGGGTATTGTTACCCCTGTTCAGTGTCCTTTGACACTTCATTTGTTTTGTTGGGCTATCTGTGATGTGATGGCTCATATATCTACTCTGGTGACTTTGGAGGCCTTGCACCTTGTCCTTGCCTTACTTCCCGCCTCTAGGAAACTCAATGGTTGGACATCCCAAAGTTACCAGTATCCTGTATTGGACGACAGAGAAAAGAGGATTTTAGTCTTACCTGTTAATTCCTTTTCTCTTAGTCCATACAGGTTACTGATCTCCCACCCTGTCAAGGGACCATGCTTGGCTCTCCTGTGGCAGACCGTGGGGGTCCTTCAGGGTCGTGCTCACAGGAGTCTTCTTTCCCATCTACTATCTAGTCAGTAGTTAGTGTCTCAAATCTTACTGGATTTGATTGGCTACCTGCAGCCAAGGAGGGAAGGTAGACTCAACCCCCTGCATTCACTTCTAGAATTGTTCCTGCCTACTTAAAGGGGTGGATCGCCTACCCAAAGTTACCAGTAACCTGTATGGACTAAGAGAAAAGGATTTAACAGGTAAGACTAAAATCCTCTTTTGGTCATATTCTAATCCACTTATTTGGTTACAAAAACATTTGTCAGTATGTCATGAAGTAACCTAAACATATTGGTAATGCCCTGCTGAGACGTCGCATACCCAATTGCACCACTTAAAACAAAAGCATCCTTTTGGTCATTTTAAATATTTTGAGTTATGTATAACCAGGGCAGTTTAAGAACCCCTTAGGCCTTGGCAGAATTGTTAATGGAGGACCCCATATATAGGTTACTATTTAGTATCCTTAAAAAGATAGTATTACTTAAATTTAACTAATTTTAATATTGTAGAGATTAAAAATATGAATAGAATGAGGTATGTCTCATCTTTCAAACGTGTATAGTTTCAGAGATCGAAGCATCTAAAGTTCCCGTTTCATAAGATGTCTGCCATCTAGATGAGAGAAGCATATTCTGGTCCTGGGACCATCCTGTGGCTCTTCAGCAGAGCCGAAATAGAGCGATATAGAAATATGCAAACCAAGCACACTTTTTAGACCGTTCCAATGAAGTATTTCTTTTTACATAGCTCTATCTCGGCTCTGCTGAAGAGGCGCAGGACGGTCCCGGGACCAGTATCTGCTTCTCTCAGCTAGATGGCAGACTTCTTGTGAAACAGGAACTTTAGATGCTTTGATTTCTCAAACTATACAAGTCTGAGAGATGGTACATACCTCATTCTATTCATATTTTTAATCTCTATAATATTAAAATTAGTTACAGTTAAGCAATACTATCCCCTTAAGTTTAATTGTAGCCGTCCTCTTCCTTTCTTCCCTGTTTGCAGGAAAATCATCCACATTTACAAGCTGTGCACTCAGAACTTCCTCACTCTTCACTGGAAGTCCCCTGCAAATGCACTTATGTAAAACTCATACATTCGTCTCCTGTTTGTTTTGCACACTACAGAGGATTTGCACAGCTGGATGATGTCAGCACCTTACTCTGTGCTCATGGAGCTTTCTTTCTTCTCCATAGACGTCTACTGTTCTTAGCTTCTGTGAAGATAAATTCTTTTGACCGCTTAGTAAGTTGTAACATCATCACCCAGCTCTGCAGATATTGGTGATCTGCACAACAAACCAGGATATAATGAGTGAGTTACAAACTATGGGAACTGTATTCCCATACCTATGAGGGGAGTGATTGGTTTAAAAAGATATTTTATTGATCCCATACTGAATGAATGAATATGTTTATTTATATAGCGCCACAAGTGTACGCAGCGCTTTACAATCTCAGAATTTAAACAAAACAGGGTTACAGGTGCTTTTTGTAGAGTGAAACATTGGGTTCGAGGTCCCTGCCCGAAAGCTTACAATCTAAAGTGGTAATGGGAGACATACAGAGTACATTAGGGTCAAGTGCTGAATACAGTGCTAGTTTTCATGATAATAGAGGACATCAGTAATGTAAATAATTTATAAGAACATTCATTGTACAACATCAGTGCCTTCTAGCATGTTGAGATTTTATCCAAGAGGTGCATTTTCAAGTGAGATTTGAAGGTTGTCAGAGAGGTGCAGTGGCGTAGGTTGGATGGTAGAGCATTCCATAGATACGGAGCAATGAGAGAAAAAGGTTTGATCCGTGACAGGGCTGTAGACACAAAAGGAGCGGAGAGAAGACAGTCATTGGCTGACCGTAAGTGTCGGGATGGGGTATAACGGGAGATGAGAGTGGAAATGTAAGAAGGAGTAAAGGAGAGAAGTGTCTTGAAAGAGAGAAGTAAGATTTTGTATGATATCCGGAGTTTGATAGGCAGCCAATGGAGAGTTTTGAGGAGGAGTGGCGCAGGGACAAACCTAGGTGACAGAAGAGTAATTCGTGCTGCCGCATTCTGTATAGATTGAAGTGGTTGGAGATGGGAAGCAGGAATGCCAGACAGAAGAATGTTGCAATAGTCCATGCGGGAGAGGATGATTGCATTTATAAGAATTTTGGCTGTGGAGGAACAGAGGAAGGGACGGATTTTTGCAATGTTACGCAAAAGAAAGCGACAGGATTTAGTAATGGCATTAATATGAGAGGAAAATGAGAGAGAGTTGTCAATTATCACCCCTAGACACCGTGCTTCTGATACTGGATTTATGGTAGTGCCATTTACAGTCACCTGGAAGGGCGCTACAGGGCCAGGTCTAGGTGGAATGAGGAGCAGTTCAGTTTTGGACATATTGAGTTTGAGGTGTCTATGAGCCATCCAGTCTGAGATAGCAGAGAGGCAATCTGTGACTTTAGCCTGGATATCAGAAGTGAGTTGAGGTACAGATAAGTAAATCTGGGTGTCATCTGCATAGAGGTGATATTTGAGACCAAATGAGTTAATAAGATCGCCAAGGGTTATTGTGTAAAGAGAAAACAGAAGCGGTCCTAGAACAGAACCTTGAGGAACCCCAACAGAGAGTTGGATGGGGGAGGATGAAGAGGTGGCAGAGGAGACACTGAAGGATCTGTTAGATAGATAAGAAGAGAGCCAGTCCAGTGCTGTGTTGCGGATTCCTAAGGAGTGAAGAATGCGGAGGAGGAGTGCATGATCAACAGTATCGAAAGCTGCTGAGAGATCAAGCAGGATAAGAATTGAATAGTGACCTTGAGATTTGGCAATGTGAAGATCATTGACAACTCTTGTAAGAGCAGTTTCAGTGGAGTGAGCATTACGAAATCCAGATTGTAAAGGGTCAAGCAGGTTGTATGCATTGAAGAAGTCAAGCAGGCGTGAGTAGGCTAAGCGTTCCAGGAGTTTAGAGGCAAAAGGCAGAAGAGAAACTGGTCGATAGCTAGAGGGTGTGTTACTGTCAGAAGAGTTGTTCTTAAGGATAGGTTTTACTAAGGCATGTTTGAAGTCATAAGGAAAGGTAGCGGTGGCAAAGGAGGAGTTGAAGATTTGTAACAGGATAGGGATTAGTGTGGGGGAGAGGGATTGGATGAGGTGAGAGGGGAGCGGATCAAGTGCGCATGTAGTGGACGGAGCGGAGGATAGTAGGTTAGTCAGTTCCTCCTCCGTGACTAGTGAGAAAGAGTCCAGAGTGCCAGGAGGGGAACGAGGGAGGCTAGGAGGAGATATACAAGGTGGTATATTATCCCGGATGGAGTCCACCTTGGTTTTGAAGTAGTCAGCAAAGTCTTGTGGTTGTATGGAGTTAGCGGGGGAAGCAGATGGAGGGCGAAGGAGGGAGTCAAAGGAAGAGAAAAGTCGTCGGGGGTTGGATTTATGATTGTTGATTAGTTGTGAGAAGTAATGTTTTTTTGCAAGGGACAGAACAGAGTTAAAGCAGGAAAGGAGGAACCTGTAGTGGAGAAAGTCTGCTAGAGAGCCAGACTTTCTCCACAGTCGTTCAGCTGAACGAGTACAGGAGCGGAGGAAGCTGGTGTCTTTATTAAGCCATGGCCGCGGGTTAGTTCTGCGAGCCGATCGGAGAGACAGAGGCGCATGCAGGTTCATGCCCTTTTAAAATCACAATTTAAATCAATGGAGATATTTTTTTGTTCTCTATAATTTTAGTTTGCCGTAGAATTGGTCCAGTTCTTCTTAATACATCAGCCTGGAGGAATCCTGGTGCCAGTTGAGCTATAGGGGACATATAAAAATCCTCAAATGCCCTTTGCTTTAAAGGGGAACTCTCAGCCCTATATAAGTTAGGTTAGTAGATACAGTATATAGCTATAATGATGAAAATGTTAATTAGTTTTAAAAAAAATACACTATGTGGGCTAAAACTATTGATTACATAGTGCCCTGCACCCTACTTCCGCATACACTGGTCTTGCTGTAGATAGCACTGCCTCTGCTCCCAGCCTCCTCCGATGACGGAGGCTTTCTGTCTGTAAGCTGGAGTGATCTCATTGGCAAAGATTGATATCTAGCCAATGAGATCACTCCGGCTTGCAGACAGAAAGCCTCCATCATCAGAGGAGGCTGGGTAATGGGAAGGGAGCAGAGGCAGAGCGGCAAGACCAGTGTATGCGGAAGTAGGGCTCAGGGCACTATGCAATCAATAATTTTATCTACAGAGCATATTTTTTACAAAACTAATTAACGTTTTCATCATTATAGCTATATACTGTATCTACTAAGCCTAACTTTTATAGGGGTGAGAGATCCCCTTAACTAGGGGCTCTAAACTCTTCAATGATAGAAAAGTCTCCAACTCATTGGCCCGTATGTTCAAAAGAGAAGTGGAGGAATTCTGGACCAAACCATGTGCGCTATAGGGGAGAACAAAAAAATTCCCTGGCACACACTTATTTAAAAGGGGCTTTTAACCCCTTGATTGGTAGTGGGAGACCTCTCTATCATTCATTTCCCATTTAAATTATCTGGACTGCCTATTTGACCAAAAAAATCCATGGGATTTAAAATATCCAGGGTCTACAACATCCTTAACCCTTTGAGTGTCAACACATTGCATTGCAATACATTTGATACCTCTCAGGCACTCAAAAGGTTAACACCTCTCCACAAAACCCCACCTCCCAGGAATCACACAATGGATATCAGACATCCCTACCATCACCATCTCAGACATATCCCACTGTCTCTCTTTCATACTGATGAATTCCCCTCCTATGCCCCTCTTACTTCCATGAAGTCCTATATTGCATACTTCTCAGAGCTTATGTCACACCGATTTTATCTCACAGAATGGGTCTGTCATCCTCCGTCTGTGCCCAGACTGCAAGACACCATATTCAGGCCTACTCCATATGTTGTACGACTGCCCATTTATCCGACTGTTCTGGGACAGGATATCTCACTCCATAACCGGCTCAATTAAATCCCCTTTCCTCCCTCTTTTCTCCTGGGTATATATACGACTCCTTAGGTCATCTGTCCACCACAAAACTGCACCTACTAAACTTCATGATCATGATTGCCCTTCAAAACATCCTGGGCACTTTCCCTCTTTTACACATTGGAAAAATAAAATGCTTCACTTTACCAAACTCCACATGATAGGGGAGCGGTTTGTGCAGACCTGGATGCCATACATTGGGACTTTGCCCAACAACAGGACAGACAGTGGAGGCAGGTGACATCCAGGGAGATGGGGATCAGGCCTTCAGCCCACAAAGAAGAACACACCAGGACAGCTACACTAGACACTAAAACATTGATAACCGGGACTGACACTTTGATATGTACAGTACTTCTGTGTTTATTCTTGTTAGATTAATGTCTTCAAATGCATATTGGAATTGCCATACTCAAAGCAGGCACCTTATTTACACATCTTCACTTAACTCTCATTCTGAGCACATGCTCTAGGTGAGATGGCTCACACAAATCACCATGTATCTCGCTATTGCACACACATGGCTTTGTGATCATTGTCCTCTCTAAAGGTTATCACTTCCGATTGCACTGTATCAGGGGGAGTCGCCCTAACAAATCGATTGCTTCCTGTATCTTTCTTTTAGTAACCTCACCTGTGATATTGGCATATTCTTTGTCTCTTTTTATTATTAATAAATACATTGTTTAAAAAGAATCTCGTTTAAATGTATGGCAGTTTTTAGTTCAATCCTAAAGAGCAGCTCATTTGTGCCAGAATTCCTCCACTTTTCTTTTGAACATACGGCCCATTGAGTAAGTATGCATTGAAGACCTCTCTATCTTTCAAGGATTTATAAGCGCATTTAAATCAATGGACATTTTTATTTGTGCCCTGTGGTTCAGAGTTGCTCCTCTTTGGTGGAAGATATGGGTTTGAAATAATATTTTAGTGAGTTACTAGGCCATAATTCAAAATATTTTTTCATGTTCCCAGTTATTATAAACTAAAATTAGGACCAAAATCACCCCATAGTCTGGAGTTTTAAAACTTTTTCCTTGCTTTGAGGTTAGATTAGGAGTAGGTCCTAACACGCAGGCAATGCAAGACCTGCCCCAACAGGTTAGTATCACCAAGTGAATCACATTACAGAACACTTATCCCCAGGAATCCTATGTGAAGTTTTGATTTAAGGCTTGTTCCAGGATAGGTCTATTACCGAGCCATAATTAGGCCAAGACAAGAATCCCAGGAGACAGAACAAAGAAGCATTATAACATATAACATATACTAAAGTGCAATATAAAATAGTTTTTGACAAAAATAAGAATAGAGAGTTGGCGCAATCATGTGCACGCATATTACAGGCTTCAGTGACATTGATAGGATTATACAGCAGTGATTTGGAGAAATGGGGGAATCCCCCTGCTGAAATCACTGTGTGGCCAGCTCCACCCTGTGTACTTGCATCTCTCCTCCCTGCTTCTCTGCACCAGTACACTTCCCTCTACCACCTTGATACCCTGCACCAACACTCTCCTCTCCAGCTGCACACTGCCCTACATGCACGGGGGCCAGAGGGAAGCAGTTCTTTGAGGAGGAGAGGGAAGGGGTGTCAGACAATGTAACTATAGTTCTTTGTTTACTTGTGGGCAGTGGAACAAGTCTGGGATGTCATATATTTATTTGTGGTACTGTGATTACCAGTGGACAATTAAACAAGTCTGAGGTGTCAGACAATGTATTGGAGTACCAGTGGGCAGTGGAACAAGGCTGGGGTGTCATATGTTTATGTGTGGTTCTGTGACTACCAGTGGGACAGTGGAACAAGGCTGGGGTGTCATATGAGTATGTCTGGTTCTGCGACTACCAGTGGGGCAGAGGAACAAAGCTTGGGTGTCTTACGAGTATGTGTGGTTCTGTGACTACCAGTGGACAATGGAACAAGTTTGGCCTGGCAGTCAATATATGTGTAGGCAACATTCCTGAAGGTTGGAACCCTGTGGTAGGTGACTGGTCCAGGCAGAGCCAACTGCTTGTGCCCTTGGGTTAAGCCCCAGAGGTTGTGTAGCCACCAGTGGTCAGAGAAGCAAGTGCAAGGAGCTATACAGAAGGGCAGATAAAAAAGCATAGTCAGAAGGTCCAAGGTCAGGGCAGGCAGTTTAGGTTCAGAATCTGCAAACAGATAAGTAGGTTGGGGCAGCCAACAATAAAGAGGAGGCCAATTTAGCTATCCAGGTCAAGATCTGGTAATCAGGAGGTGTGTAATAATTCTAAGTAGTAAGAAAGAGCCAAGACAACTAAGGACTGTGGCTGGAGTATTTTAAAGGAGATGTTTGACATGTTTGTGATTGCAGCCTACCAGTGTGACCTCCTGTTGCTTTCGCCCTTCTGGTGCACCTTCATGATTGCACATTTTTACAATGCTAACCTGCTGTATTTCTGCAGAAACAGGTGGTTGCCGGCACATTGCAGTTACGCACAATGTTACAACATTGTGTTGAACTTCCAGAAAGACATTGCACATGAAGGGCGCAATGGAATCAAGAATGCTGGATGCCTTCTTGTCAACTGCCATCAAGACAGACGCTATCAACAGACATCTCTGTGATAATGTTCTGTGACTACCAGTGAACAGTGGAACAAGGCCAGGGAAGCAAACTCTATGTGTGTGGTTCTATGACTACCAATGGACAGTGGACTATATCTCCCTTCACACTTCCCCTTCTTGCATTGGCAAAGCCATGCTTGTTTATATAATTCTAGCATTAGTGGCATGGCTTCACCCTTGCAGTTAACCCTTATGTGTTTTTTTGTTTGTTTGTTTTGTTTTCAATTATCAGTGTATTTTTAAAATCAGATCTCAGTTCGCAAATAAAAAAAAGCTCTGTGGTCCTTAATGGCCGCCAGTGTGCCAGACTGGGCTGTCATTAAGGGGTTAAAGTGGAAGTGACATTTTATAATGACTTTGGTGTTTTTGAAAGGGATTTCACACTAACTTCTATTTGTTAGCTATTTTTGTATTTAAAACTATAATTTATGTGTTTTATTTTAATACACATTCAGCTAGAGGATCACAGGTTTCCCAAACCTGTCATGCACAGTAGCAAACACAGACACAAACCTACACAAGTGCGCACAGCCGTGTAAACATAAACACACCAGTATACAATGCACTGTGCACACATACACACATAGTATACACAGTTGTGCTCCAGTGCACACACACACGAGATCACTCATATCTGTTTACTCAGCAGTGCACACACAAGCATGCCAGTATACATATCACTGTGCACACACCACCACACTCACTAGTATTCACAGAACTATGCATACACACACTAGTATACATAACAGTATGCACACAAATACACACACATTGGTACATATTGAGCATGCATACATAGCAGTAACAGCACTGTGCACACACAAATATACGCAGCAGTATATGCAGCACTCTGTGTTGCACTTGTGTAGGTTTGTGTCTGTGTTTGTTGTGTGTGAAAGTGTTTGCTATTGTGTGCATTAAAAAAATCTCATAAATTATAGTTTTAACCCTTTGAGTGCCAGAGGGGTGCCATTTCTTTTCAATGCGTTCCGTACCCCTCTGGCACTCAAAGGATTAAATACAAAAATGACCAACATAAACCAGTCAACTCAGCAGGGTTTTATACACACATCAGTATACATTGCAGAGTGCACACACACACACACACACACATGCACGCCAGTATATGTATCAGTGCACACATGCACGCACACTCTCATGCAGTGGCATACACAGCAGTACACAGACACACACAGTATACACAACTGTGTATACATACACACTCACACACACCTGTATAGACTGCAGTACACATATATTCACACTCACACACTAGTATAACCAGCAGTGCATGAACACACACTCATCATATACTTAGTGCTGTTCACACATACACTAGTATACACAGCAGTGACAAACACAAATTCACACACCAGATACACAGCAACACACACACACACTAGTATACACTGCACAGTGCACACACCTGTATACACAGGTGCGCAGCCACACACCAGTAAACACAGAAACTTGTACACATAACCACCTACCTGTATACACTATAAATACAGACACACAGTTATACATAGTAGTTCTCACATACATCAATATACAAAACACTGTGCACACAAACACACACCAATAACAAAACAGCACACACTATATATATATATATACCACATTGTGTACACACACACACACACCAGTGTTCACAGTATAGTGCACATCCAGTAGTATACACAGCAGTATTCACTCACTAATATACACATCAGTTCTCAATTATATACACACCCATCGTTACACAGCAGTGTGCACATACACACTCACACAACAGTATGCAAAGCAGTCCATATAGATGTATGCACGCACACACCAGTAGTCACAATACCTGCATACATGCACACACCCCTATACACAGTATTGCATACAACTAACCATAAGACACAGACCAGTGTACACAGCACTGCGTACATGCACAACCACACTAGTATGCACAGCAATGCACACATACCAGTACAGAGAGCGGTTTGCACCCACACACCAGTATACACAACAGTTTACAAACACACACTAGTATACTCAACATTATGCACGCATCACATATACCAGTATACACTACACTGCGCACACACACACACAGACCAGTATACACAAATGTGCTCACGCACACACAAGTATACTCACCATTATGCACACATCTACCAGTATTTTCCCTGCAGTTTGCACACTCACACACAAACCAGTGTATTCAGTAGTACCCCCCACATACACAGCAGTGCATACATGCAAAGCAGTTCATGCTCTAGTATACTCAACACACACACGCACCAGTATACACAGTAATACACATACATACTTATACACCAATATACACAACAGGTCACAGACACCAGTATACACAGTAATATGCACATAGACACACAGACTACTATACACAGCAGTGCACACATTTATATTCACACACACGCCCATAAAACAGGATGCACAGCAGCACACACATTTAAAGGGGAACTTTCACCCCGCAATAACTAAATCTCCCCTTACTGCTCACCTGGCGACTAGCTGCTTAGTAGCGCTAGTCGCCAGAAATCTTACCCCGTTCTCAAGATTTCGGCGTTTGAAAGGATCAGGAAGCACGGACGTCTCTTCACAGTGACGTCCGTGCGCCTGCGCTGTCAGTCCCTTGTGCACCGTACGGTGCACAAGGGACTGACAGGGGACTGACAGCCAGGCGCACGGACGTCACTGTGAAGAGACGTCCGTGCTTCCTGATCCTTTCAAACGCCGAAATCTTGAGAACGGGGTAAGATTTCTGGCGACTAGCGCTACTAAGCAGCTAGTCGCCAGGTGAGCAGTAAGGGGAGATTTAGTTATTGCGGGGTGAAAGTTCCACTTTAAGCAGTGCATGCACATACACACCAGTATAACAGCAGTGCACATACACACATGCTAGTATACACAGCAGTGTGCATGCACACCGCATTATACACAGCAGTATGCAAGGTCAGTACAAGGATCTCTTTGGTGAGCTTTTCATTCCAAGATCAAATATCTAGTAGCCACCCCAGATTAGAGGAAAGTAGGTATCAGCTTCAGCAGAGGAACACATTTTTACAGTAAGGTCTGTTAAATTGTGGAATTCTTTGCCCAATTATATGTTAACGGCAGATACAATGGATTCATTTATGGGAAGATAAGATTATTTTCTTTCAAGTGGTAACATGCAAGTTTATAATATGTATTAACAGGTATAACATCAAGTTCTGGTAAACAGACATACTCATTTGGTGGCAGAAAGGCATAAATAATTCCTCTTTTTCTGGGTTATTAGACAATGGTTAAACTTGATGGACTTGTGTCTTTTTCCAACCTAATTTACTATGTTGCTGTGCTCATACACACAGACACACCATCAGTGCACACCATTATAGACAGTAATAAGCACATAGACTTACATACTAGTTTACATAGCAGTGCATACATTTACACACACGTATGTACACCAGTATACACAGTAGTGCACACACACACATACCCCACACACACTAGTATACACAGTAGTGTACACAGATACTAAAATACACAGCAGTGTACAAATAGGCACACACACAAGTATACACAGCATTGTGCACATACACACGCGCACACACACACACACACACACGTGTGACTTCAGAGCAGGGTTGAACTACCACTAGAACTGCCACATAGGAATATTTCTCTTATATCCAATATAGAACACAAGCATATACACAGTAATTTTCACAGCATTGTTCTCATACATCAGTATACAAATAAGCACATATACCCATGCTCACACAAACACACATTCCAGTATACTCAGCAGTGCACATATACACACCAGTATACATAGAGTACACACACAACACACACATACACACCAGTATATACAGCAGTGAATGCACACACCTCTATACTCAGCATTGTGCATATACATACACACACACACACCAGTATACACAGCAGTGTGCACACACATTCACACGTGTGACTTCAGGACAGGGTTGAACTACCACTAGAGCTGCCACATAGGAATATTTCTCTTACATCTAATATGGAACGCAAGCATATAAATAGCATTTTTCACAGAATTGCATGTGCACACAAGTATACAAAAAAGCACATACATCCATGCTCATACATCCACACATTCCAGTATACTCAGCAGTGCACATATACACACCAGTATACATAGCAGTACACACCAGTATATGGAACAGTGTGCATACATGAACATACCAGTATACACAATAGAGTTCACACACACACATGCCAGTATACATATCTGGGAACTTGACAGGCAGGGCTACCTGGAGGACAGCCCTGCCAGCGCCGACCGGGGAGTGAAATGACGCGATTCGCGTCATAAAAGGTGCAGGGCTTAGTCACGAGGTGGGGGCGAGACAGATAAAATTTAAAAAAAAGGATCAAATATATGTGGAATGCGGGTAAGAGGGCGGGGAGTGGGAGGAACCTGGGCGGGATGTAGAACAAGTGGGCAGAGTTTTGCCCTCCCGGAGATTGAGAGACTGCCCCGGAGACCCGGTAATTCACTGTGAAATCCGGAGTCTCCTGGGTAAAACCGGAGACTTCCCAGGTATGCCAGTATACACAGCAGTGAACACGCACATACCACTATACTCAGCACTGTGCATAAACACACACATGGTGACTTCAGAGCAGGATTGAACTACCCTGCTGTTGTTGAACTACCATTAGAGCTGCCACATAGGAATATTTCTATTGCATCCAATATGGAACGCAGGAACCATACGTCCTGTGTTCCAAATAGACTAAAGAGAAACTGATCTAAAGTTAAGTTCACTAAAGTCCTATTCTCTCTTACCTCAGATATGGAACACAAGACTCTTGGTTCATATGTCAAGGCTAGTTCCTATATACCCTTTACTGCCCCTTTAAGGTCATAAACCACTCATGATTAGGCAGAAAAACAGTTATCCAGACTCTGTGACAGGAATTATGCAAATTTAGGGATCTATTATAACATAACAAAATTGCAAATGGTAGCTATAATTACCTAATTTAAAATCATACAACTTAATTTCATTTTTAGGTATAACTGTTAGTGTTCCTTTAACTGATTGCAACACTGTCCTGTGTCCAGAACAGGAAGGTGAGGAGGGGGCACACACAGGTTTCTTTCTACAAAAGATTGTATAAATAAATAAAGTTGGCAAACAGACTGGGCCTCCTACCACAAGAACATGTGAGAGAGCTTTGTGGATGAATGAAAGTGTTTAACCCCATAGCTACTACAGTATTTTTAAGCAACAACAATGGTTGCACTTTATAAATGTTATAAATGCACTAATGTGTCAAAATATAACAGTTGCTCTGCAGTCAGGCATTCAAAAGGGTTGCTTCATCTTTGTGGCAAAGCAGCCTGATTGTAGCCTACATAGGTTTCCCAACATTCAATGCAGGGTGCACACAAACTGCAGCAGGGCTGATCTGCTCAGTGGCCTACGGGGTTGCAATGCATATTGTTCAGATAAACAATATTCAACATTGATATGCTCATCACAACCACCAGTTATTGGCAAACCCACGTGGGCATTAGCCATTTATATATTTCTCATGCTAACATGAGCCAACCATCATCCACACATCTCCCAGTGATGAGGTCATGGAGGAAGGAGGTGAAGTAACTAAACACACAGTGAACAGACAGCTGAGAGCTGTCTGGTCAAGAGACCAGGTTCCACATCTGAGGGGAGCGGCTTACACTAGGTAAAAGGGATGGGTGGGGGATACTTTGTCTTCCAATTACTCTTGAACTACAACTCTGACACTATTAAATTAACACTCTCCATGGCTTAAATACTATGAAGATTAAAGGGATAGTAATACTTAAAAATTACTTTTCTCTGTCGTCCAATACAGGTTACTGGTAACTTTGGGTAGGCGATCCACCCCTTTAAGTAGGCAGGAACAATTCTAGAAGGGAATGCAGGGGGTGGAGCCTACCTTCCCTCCTTGGCTGCATTTTAGTGATTTCTGGGTGAAATTTTAATCTTAAACACTGTATTTGGGTGATTCCTTATACTTTAAATGTTTTGACACTGCGAGAATGTCTAATACATTAGAGCTTGGGGCCAGGCCTAAGACTAAAGATGCTGGGGTCTCTGTGTCCCCAATTGCGCATTGCTCCTCATGTCATTCAGGGTTATCTAGAGAATTCTCAGGTCATTTATGCCTAGCATGTTCTGATGTCCCTGAGTCTCTCCCAGGGACCTCCAGCCATGTCTTAGAGCCAGTTTGGGTGAAAGAGTTCAAGGCTGCTAGTAGAGACCTCCAGTATACATTGCAACTCTTTCCATCCCAGTTACAGGGGGTTTTCCACTCCTGGCAGACCTCTTCTTCCATCAGATCTTCCCTGCCGAATCCGCAGGGAGTACCTGTTGTATCAGATTCCTCTGAGGAGGAACTGTTGGTGGATTCAGATGTTAAGGAATGTTCTGCTGTGGGCTCTTCTCAGTTTTTTGGGGACCCCTTTGAGGCTAATCCTGATCCCTTGGCTGAGGGCTTGATCAGAGCCGTCTTAACTACCCTAAACATTCCCTTAGTTCAGGAGGTTTGTTCGGATCCCTCTGATGTATTTCAGGAGCCTAAAAGGCCCTATACTTGTTTTCCACCTAACCCCACTCTTAACCGTCTTTTGTCTGATGAGTGGAACTTTCCGGACAGGAAACCTTCTGTTTCCAAGAAATTTGCCAAGCTTTACCCCTTCTCTGAGGCGGTGCTTGCTCAGTGGGTTCATCCCCCCAAAGTGGATGCTCCTGTCTCCAGGCTATCTAAGTCCACTGCCTTGCCAGTTGCTGATGCTTCTGCTCTGAAAGACTGGATTGACAAGAAACTTGAGGTCTCCCTCAAGTCCATTTTTGCCACTGCTGGTACCGCCATGCATCCAGCGTTCGCTGCTGCATGGGTGAACCGGGCTTTTGCGGTCTGGACTGAACACCTCACCCTGGCTGTCCATCAGGGTGCTCCTACTTCGTTTATGTTGAGGCTTCTTGCCAACATTTCTGTGGCCCAGCATTATGTTTCTGCTGCCTTATTTGATGCCATCCATTTGGTGGCAAGGATTTCCACCATGTCTGTGGTTGCCAGACGAGCTCTTTGGCTCAAGATCTGGTCTGCTGACACTGCTTCCAAGATAACATTGCTCTTATTGCCTTTTCAAGGCACCTCTTTGTTTGTTCCAGATCTTAAGGATCTGATTAGTGAGGCTACTGGGGGCAAGAATACCCTTCTGCCTATGGTCCCCAGGAAGAAGACACCTCTCAAAGGTAATTGTCTTTCACTGTCGTCCAATACAGGTCACTGGTACTCTGGGAGGCGTAAGTCCCCTTTAATAGACAGGAACAACTATGCAAATGATTTGCAAGGGGCGGAGCCTCCCCTCTTACTTAAGCCACCTTCTGGCCAGAGCCACTTAGATTGATTTGTTCCTGGAGTGCATTGCACACCAGGTAGTAGAGCATCTTAGTGTTTTATTATTTTTATTCAAATATGGAATACCACCATTAGGAGGGTGACCATGGCTGTGAATTGCCCTCTTTAAAGTGGCTGGTGCAGCTTCCAGGGATTTCTGTGGACCTTATGCCCTGAAGAGGGAACAGCTTGTGTTGAGCAGCTTCCCTGCTGAGGAATTTACCTCTGGGTTATTCCTTATTCATCATGGTCACCTGAAGACAGAAGTCCTGCAAGAAAGGTGAGTCACCCATTGAGTGCTGAAGGTCCACTTGTCCCCACAGTGTCCCTTTGATGGGCTTGTATTTGGGAGTTTTCAATACACTCCAGCACTCATAGGGTGTTTTTATTGCATTATTACTGTTTTATGCAATTTCTGTGGTATTCTCTGGGTTTTGGAGCTTGGGATATTCGTTTTCTTCTGTTTCTCATGTGTTTTATTCTTGTTTGAGCACTTTTTAATGTTTTCTTAAAGTTTATTAAAAATTGAGTTCCGCGCCTTTAAGCGCGGCTTTTCCCGCTCAGACGCAATGGCTCCTTTACTCTCTATGGGAATTCACAGTGTGGGACATATCTTTGGAACCGCTTGTCACAGCAACTCCAGAGAGGGCTCATTTTACTGCTAGGCTCCTGCTCTATCATCCGGATTGTGTTTTATTTATGTGGGGTGTTCAGGGGGGCTTCGGGCACTGTTTGGGGTACTTGTAGAGGGAAAACTACATTTCCCATGAGCGCCTGGTTCGCGCTCGTTTCTGATTGGCTGTCATGACGGCCGCCATTTTGTGGTACTTTTCCTATGCGAGTACACTACGCAGGGACCGAGCCTTCTCTCTCCTCTACAGATTAACCCTTCGCTGGCCAGATAAGTCCGAATTTAGACATTTCTGGGGTGAAACTTTAATCCTTTACACTTTTTCTGGGTGATAGTGTTGTTAGTGGGGTATATTGACGCTGTGAGCATGTCTACTTCACTGGAGCTAGGGGCTAGACCCAAGTCTAGGGAGGATGGGGGGTCTGCTACCCCCATGGCGTTTTGCTCCTCTTGCCACATTGGGCTGTCTAGCGATAATGTGGGGGATCTATGCCCTAATTGTACTGGTCAAGATAGCAACCCTGGGCTTCCCAGCCATGCTATTGAGCCATCTTGGGTGAGGGAGTTTAAAGCTGCCACTAGGGATCTCAGACCCACGCTTCAACTCTTTCCCTCTCAGATACAGGGGGCTCTCCAGGTCTTTCAGACCCCCTCTACTATCAGGACCTCCCTGCCTAAGCCACAGGGGGCTCCTGATGTAACTGATTCTTCTGAAGAAGAACTCTTGCAGGATTCTGATGCTGAGGAACGTACTGTTATTGAATCTAACAGATCCATTGGGGACCCCTATGAGTGTGACCCTGAAGTTTCGGCTGAGGGTCTGATCAGAGCGGTTCTGAATACGCTCAACCTTCCTCTGACTCAGGAATCCACTTATGATCCTACTGATGTTTTTCAGAAAAAGCAATCTAAGCCAGTTGTTTGTTTTCCAACTAACCCTACTCTTGCCCGTCTAGTCTCTGAGGCATGGAAGAATCCTGATAGATCCTCCTCTATCTCTAAAAAGTTTGCTAAACTGTACCCTTTTCCTGAGACTGAGCTGGCAAAATGGGTTCATCCTCCCAAGGTGGATGCTCCTGTTTCTAGACTATCCAAGTCTACCGCTCTGGCTGTCTCTGATGCCTCTGCCCTGCAGGATTGGACGGATAAAAAGCTAGAGCTTTCTCTTAAATCTATTTTTGTCTCCATTGGCACTGCCATGCGTCCAACCTTTGCTGTGGCATGGGTTAATAGAGCCATTGCGGCCTGGACTGAACGACTGACCGAAGCAGTTCGCCAGGATGCACCAGTATCTGAACAGTTGCAGCTTCTTGCTAATATCACTGAAGCTCAGAATTATGTTGCTGACGCTGCCTTTGATGCTGTGCGCATGATGGCGAGGGCCTCCACTTCTTCTGTGGTGGCTAGACGCGCCCTTTGGCTGAAAATTTGGTCTGCTGATACAGCCTCTAAGAAAGCCTTGCTTTCCTTGCCCTTTCAGGGGAATTTGCTTTTTGGGTCTGAACTCAAAGAAATGATCAGTGAGGCTACTGGCGGTAAAAGTACTCTTCTACCCTCAGTTTTTAAGAAAAAGTTTCCAGCCAAACGCAATCGGTCCTTTCGTTCCTTTCAGACTGAGACACGCTCCTCGGCCCAAACGGGTCCTCCCACTACGCGCTCCTCCTCCAAGCCCAAACAGTCTTGGAAGCCCAAAGTTGCCCCCAAGGCCAAGACCTCCAAGACTGCTTCGGCATGACTCGCCGAACCCGGGTCCGCATCCAGCTGTAGGTGGTCGTCTCCGCATCTTTCGCCGGACTTGGGAGGAGTCAGTGGCGGACCCATGGGTTCTTCAGGTGGTGTCAGAGGGATACAGGATCCCTTTCTCTTCCCTTCCTCCTTTTCGGTTCCATTTTACTCGTCCTTCTCAGGAACCCACTAAAAGGCGTCTGTTCGATTCAGGATCTCTTGGACAAAGAGGTCCTGGAGGTGGTTCCTCAGGGGGACACAGGTTCAGGATTCTATTCCAACCTGTTTGTGGTAGCCAAAAAGGACGGAGGGGCTCGTCCCATTTTGGATCTCAAAGATCTCAATGCCTATGTGGTGACTTCCCACTTCCGCCAGGAGTCCCTGCGCTCTGTGATTGCAGCAATGTCTCCAGGGGAGTTCCTTGCCTCCCTGGACCTTCAGGATGCTTATCTTCACATCCCTATTCATCCAGAGAGCAGGCGGTATCTCAGGATTGCCTGCCACAGGGGACACTTTCAGTTTGCAGCGCTCCCCTTTGGGCTGACTTCAGCCCCTCAGGTCTTCCAGAGGGTGTTAGGCTCCTTGATAGCGGTGCTTCATCAGGATGGGATCAGAGTGACCCCCTACATGGACGATCTCCTACTGAAAGCCTCCTCAGCGGAGCTTCTCCATCAGCAATTACAGAAGTGTATGCACACTCTGAACCGCCATGGCTGGATCCTGAATCTGGACAAGTCGGACTTGGTTCCATCTCAGAGGCTTCTGTTCCTGGGTCTCCTGTTCGACACTCGCCAATGCATGGTGTTTCTTCCAGAGGATGTGGCTCACCAGATAGCCGTCCGAGTAGCTGGGATTCTGGACATGGACGAAATTCCGGTACCGAAGTTGTCGTCTTTAGTGGGGAAGTTCATTTCCACGATCGAAGCAGTACCATTTGCCATGGCCCACTCCAGGGAACTTCAGAGATTTGTGATCCAGACGTGCAGGAATCATCCAGATCATCAACATCTGGCCGTCTCTCTACCTCCTCATGTCGAGTCGAGTCTGCACTGGTGGTTGGATCTTTCTCATCTCCTAAAAGGGAGATCCTTTCTAGTTCCTCGTTGGACCACAGTCACAACGGATGCCAGCCTTCGGGGCTGGGTTGCAGTCTGGGGTCGCTTCAGTGCTCAGGGGAAATGGGGTCTGGAGGAATCCCTTCTCTCCATCAATGTTCTGGAACTTCGAGCTGTCCGGCTTGCCCTGAGACACTGGGAGTCTCAACTGACCGGTCTTCCGATCAGAGTGGAGTCCGACAACGCCACGGCGGTGGCTTACATCAACAGGCAAGGCGGCACAAGAAGCGGTTCCGCCTGGTGGGAGGTCAAGGATATTTTGTCTTGGGCAGAAGATCACGTGCCTGTCATCTCTGCAGTTCATATTCCAGGCGTAGACAACGTCATGGCAGACTTCCTCAGTCGTCACACCGTCGACAGCGGAGAATGGGCTCTTCATCCAGAGGTGTTTCACATGCTCGCCCAGCGGTGGGGGATGCCTGTGGTGGACCTGATGGCTACCAGACACAACAGGAAGGTTCCGGTGTTTTGCTCCCGGTGGAGGGACTCCCTTGCTCTAGCAGTGGATGCCTTGTCGATCCCTTGGGATTTCTCCCTGGCTTACATCTTCCCTCCTCTTCCTCTATTGATCAGAGTTATCCAGAAGTTGAAGCAGGAGCGTTGTCCTGTCATCCTGATCGCTCCAAACTGGCCTCGCCAGTCCTGGTATCCGGAGTTGATGGCCATGTCAGTGTCGGATCCGATCCCGCTCCCTGCCCGTCCGGATCTTCTTCTCCAGGGTTATCTGTGGAAGGAGGATGTTCACTCTCTCCATTTGATGGCATGGCGGTTGAATCCTCGATTTTAGCAAAGAAAGGATTTTCTCCTTCTGTGGTGTCGACTATGCTTAGTGCTCGTAAGCCTGTGTCCTCCAAGATCTATCATCGCATATGGTCAACCTTTGTTGCATGGTGCACTGATAAGCAATTGTCACTTGAATTTCATCTTCCCACTGTCCTGGCCTTCTTGCAGGACGGTGTTGATAAGGGGCTCAGTCTGAGTTCCCTCAAGGTTCAGACCTCTGCCTTGTCTGTGTTTTTCCAGGAAAGGATTGCTATCCTTCCTGATGTCAGGGTTTTCTTCCAAGGTGTGACTCATGTTCGGCCTGCCTTCAAGAGTCCTACTCCCCAGTGGGACCTCAATTTGGTGCTGGGAGTACTCCAGCGACCACCGTTTGAATCCTTGGCTTCCATTCCCTTACGTCTCTTGACTTGGAAAATGGCCTTTCTCTTGGCTATTGTTTCGGTTCGCCGGGTAGCAGAGTTACACGCTCTGTCTTGTAAACCTCCTTACCTGGTGTTCCACAAGGATAAGGCTGTGCTTCGCACTACCAAGGAATTCTTACCCAAGGTTGTGTCCGAGTTTCACATCAATCAAGAAATTGTGGTTCCCTCTTTCTGTCCTAATCCTTCATCTGACAAGGAACGTGATCTCCATTTGTTGGATGTGGTGCGTTGCCTCAAGTTTTGTGTTCATCGCACCGAGTCTATCAGGAAATCTGACGCTCTATTCGTCATTCCTGAGGGGCCTAGGGCAGGGAGACCGGCTGCCAAGGTTACTATTGCATCTTGGATTAAAGCTACCATCCGTGAAGCTTATACGTTGCGGAATAAGCATGTTCCCTTCAGGGTGACTGCCCATTCCACCAGATCTATTGGGGCCTCCTGGGCCTACAAGAATCAGGCATCTGCTGATCAACTGTGCAGAGCGGCCACTTGGTCCTCTGTGCACACATTTTGTAAGCACTATCGAGTTGATGTACTGGCTTCGGCTGATGCCAGTTTTGGAAGGAAGGTCCTGGAGGCAGTTTTGCCTGTTTAGGTCTTCCGCTCTGTGATCCTTAGTGCTTCCTTGCTGTTGAGCCCGGTTGGCTCTGGTTCCGTGTGCTGTGTTGGTTCAGGGATTGTTTCCCTTGGTTGGTGTCCGTTGACACTTACAGTTTGGGCTATGTAATTAACTAGTTCATAGCAGTTCTAGCGACTTGGGCCTTGCGCCTGGTCCTTGCCTTACTTCCCGCCTCTGGGTCAGCTCAATGTTTGTACATCCCAGAGTACCAGTGACCTGTATTGGACGACAGTGAAAATAGGATTTTAGTCTTACCTGTTAAATCCTTTTCACTTAGTCCATACAGGTCACTGGTCTTCCACCCTGTCAAGGGACCAGACTTGGCTCTCCTGTGGCATTCAGTGGGAGACCGTTGGGGCATGCTCACAGGAGTCTTTCTTTTTGCTTACCTGAGTTCAGTTTTAGGGTCTCAAATCAATCTAAGTGGCTCTGGCCAGAAGGTGGCTTAAGTAAGAGGGGAGGCTCCGCCCCTTGCAAATCATTTGCATAGTTGTTCCTGCCTATTAAAGGGGACTTACGCCTCCCAGAGTACCAGTGACCTGTATGGACTAAGTGAAAAGGATTTAACAGGTAAGACTAAAATCCTATTTTTTCATTCCTTCCAGACTGATACACGTCAGGCGAACCAGGCAGTTCCCTCAGCACCAAGTTCCTCCTCCAAGCTCAAACAGCAATGGAAGCCCAAGATCTCCTCCAAGCCTAAGGCTTCCAAGCCTTCTTCGGCACGACTCGTCAAACCCAGGTCCCCACTCGGCTGTGGGTGGCCATCTGCGTCACTACCACAGCGTCTGGGAGGATTCAGTGGCGGACCCGTGGGTTTTACAGGTGGTGGCGGAAGGGTACAGGATTCCTTTCGCCTCTCTTCCTCCCTTTTGTTTTTCCCCTCTCATATGCCCCAGGGCGTAGAGAAACTCCGTCTGTTCAATGGCGCTATGCAGCCATTGTGGTCTCCAAGAATGGCAGCGGCTGTCATTCACTTTTGAATTTGAAGGATCTTAATTCCTTTGTGATCAAGACTCATTATCACCAGGAGCCCCTAAGGACGGTGATTGCTGCTATGTCCCTGGTGGAATTCCTTGCCTCTCTGGATCTTCAGGACGCGTTTCTACACATCGCCATTCATCCAGAGAGTCGGCAGTATCTCAGATTTGCCTGCGACCAAGGGCACTTTCAGTTTTCAGCTCTTCCCTTTGGTCTGACTACAGCTCCTCAAGTCTTCAACCGTGTCCTGGGAGCCTTAGTATCTGTCCTCCATCAGGAGAGCATCAGAGTTACTCCATACATGGATGACCTGCTTCTGAAAGCCCCTTCTGGGGAACTTCTTCATCAGCAGGTTCAGGGCTGCATTCATGCTCTCACCCATCATGGGTGGATCATAAACATGGTCAGGTCTTGTCCCATCCCAGCGTCTGGTCTTCCTGGGCCTTCTCTTTGACACTCAGAAGAGCATGGTGTTTCTCACGGACGAGGTGGCTCACCAGATTGCCCGCAGGGTTTCTGCCGTTCTGGCTCACGGTTCAGTACCAGCCAAGAAGCTATCCTCTCTAGTGGGGAAGTTCATTTCCACCATAGAAGCGGTCCCGTTTGCCATGGCTCACACCAGGGAATTCCAGAGGTTTGTGATCCAGGTGTGCAGGGGTCAGCCAGACGTTCTGAAGATGTCAGTGTCCCTCCCTGTTCATGTGGAACTGAGTTTGTCATGGTGACTCGACCTCTCCAATCTGCTGAAAGACAAGTCCTACCTGGTGTCCTTCTGGACCATGGTGACGATGGATGCCAGCCTCTCTGGCTGGGGAGTGATCCTGGGTCGCCTGAGTGCTCAAGGCCGGTAGTCTCTGGAGGAGTCTCTCCTTTCCATCAGCGTGCTGGAGCTTCAGGCGATATTTCATGCCCTTCTCCATTGGACACCCCAGCTGGAAGAATGCCCAGTCTGGGTCCAGACCGACAATGTCACTGCTGTGGCTTACATCAACAAGCAGGGCGGAACAAGAAGTCTCGCTGCTTGATTAGAGGTCAAGGCTATTTTATTGTGGGCAGAAGGACATGTTCCTGCCATATCCGGAGTGCACAATCCTGGCGTAGACAACGTCATGGCAGACTTCCTCAGTTAACACACGGTGGACAGCGGAGAGTGGGAACTGCACTCAGCGGTGTTCACCCTCATTGTTCAGAAGTGGGGTCTTCCTGAGGGTGACAAGACACAACCAGAAGTTTCCGATGTTCTGCTCTCGCTGGAGGGATCCCCTAGCTCTAGCGGTAGATGCCATGTCCATTCCTTGTTTATTTCCTCTGGCTTACATCTTTCCTCCCTTCCCCATGTTGCACAGGGTGTTACAGAAATTGAGACTGGAGCTCTGTCCAGTCATTCTGATCGCTCCGTACTGGCATCGATAGGCTTGGTTTCCGGAGCTTCTGGATCTGTCAGTGGCAGAGCCATTCCGGTTACCTTGTCGTCCATATCTTCTTCTACAGGGTTACCTGTGGAAGGAGGATGTTCATAGTCTAGCTTTGACGGCTTGGAAATTGAATCCTCAATACTGAAGAAGAAAGGGTTTTCTTCTGGTGTGGTGGCTATTATGCTTAGTGCCCACAAACCTGTTTCTTCTAAGGCCTCCCATCGTGTCTGGTCGACCTTTCTGTCTTGGTGTGCTGATAGGGACCTTTCTCAGGATTTTGATCTGCCTACGGTCCTTGCTTTCTTGCAGGACGGTGTGGATAAGGGCCTCAGTTTGAGTTCCCTTAAGGTTCAGACTTCTGCTCTCTCTGTTTTCTTTCAGAGGCGCATTGCTATTCTTCCTGATGTCAAGGTTTTCTTCCAGGGCGTTGCTCATACTCTTCCTGTTTTCAAGACTCGCGCTCCTCAGTGGGATCTTAACTTGGTTTTGGCGTCCTTCAGTGCCTTCCCTTTGAGTCCTTGGCTACTATTCCTCTACTCCTGCTGACGTGGATAATGGCATTTCTCCTGACGATTGTGTATGTTCGTTGTGTCGCAGAATTGCATGCTCTGTCTTGTAAACCACCCTTTTTGGTGTTTCGCAAAGACAAGGCGGTGCTTCGCTCTTCTAAGGAGTTTCACAGTAATCAGGAGATTGTGGTGTCTTCTTTCTGCCCTGACCCTACCTCTGACAAGGAGAGGGTTTTCCAATTGTTAGATGTGGTGCATTGTCTCAAGTTTTATGTACATCGCACTGAGTCTATCAGGCAATCTGACGCAATGTTCGTCATTCCTGAGGGCCCCAGGGCATGGAGACCTGCATCCAAGGTGACTATTGCATCTTGGATAAAGTCCACTATTCATAAGGCTTACGAGCTAAGGAAGAAGCCTGTTCCCTTTCAGGTCACGGCTCGTTCTACTAGATCTATTGGGGTTTCTTGGGCTTACAAGAATCAGATCAGTCACAAATGTCAGCACCACAAAGGATAACATCTTCAGAAGCAAATACGTATAAAAACATCCAAATACTTTTTCTCAAAAGGAAAAGGGGAAAATGTTTATTTGTTTATTTACATTTTCCCTTTTCCTTTTGAGACCTTTTAAAATCTTGAGATGAATATTTTTATTTCATGTAAAGAGTTATGACTTAGGTCTTAACCCCTTTCTTCCCATTGGTTTTTTCATTCTTTGATTTTTTCGGCATGTTTGGGACCCGAGCGGCAACGGGTATGTATTGGGAGCTCTGTTGTATTAATATAAAGTTATTTTATGGTTGCTTTTGCGACCTTGATTTGGTGAGTTCCCATGCTGGCGTATAGCCTGGAGAAGTATAGCCTTTTTATTAACTACATTTACTTGGTGAATAATCAATGTCACGGAATGTTATGGAGTGAAAGGGGTTAAGGTTTATTTAACTTTGAGTAGCGGCTACTTTGTTTCTACGAGTATCCGTTCTTATTGTGACGTCATCAATCCAATTGGATTGGTTGGATCAAATTCAAAAGGGGAAACTGTTGCAATAGTTTGGCGTCTTTGATCATGAGTAAGCGCTGTAAGCGCGAAACGCATTGATCTGTAGCTATGGTTTTTTTCACCTGACTGGTCCTGTACGTAAGTCTTTCCTAGCTCACAAGTTTGGGTTGTTACTATAGCAAGTATTTCTTATCAAGATTTGATCACAATAAAGTATTTGGATGTTTTTATACATATTTGCTTCTGAAGATGTTATCCTTTGTGGTGCGGACATTTGTGACTGATTTGCTTCATATTGCTTGAATCCTGGGAAGGGATTTGATTCAGTACACAAGGTTACTAAGGAATATGGAAATATTATGGAAATTTCATACATGTTCATAATAAGTGGAGCACGTTGCTAGATTGTCTGGTGATTGCACTTGGATTACGATCTCCACTACAAGGCTTAAGTTGAGCTGCTCGATACCTTTTGCTCATGTGTACTTACAAGAATCAGGCCTCCACTGATCAGTTGTGCAAGGCTGCCACTTGTTCGTCTGTGCACACTTTTCAAAGCACTACCGTGTTGATGTGCAGGCATCAACTGACGCCAGTTTTGGGAGGAAGATCCTGGAGGCAGTCTTGCCTGTCTAGGATCTTCTTCTGTTCTTTGGTGTTTCCTTCACTTTTGAGCCCCGTTGGCTCTAGTTTAGTGTGCTATGTAACAGTTCCTGGGGTGTTGTTACCCCTGTTCAGTGTCCGTTGACACTTCATTTGTTTTGTTGGGCTATCTCTGATGTGATGGCTCATATATCTGCTCTGGTGAGTTTGGGGGCCTTGCGCCTTGTCCTTGCCTTGCTTCCTGCCTCTGGGAAACTCAATGGTTGGACATCCCAAAGTTACCAGTAACCTGTATTGGACGACAGAGAAAAGAGGATTTTAGTCTTACCTGTTAAATCCTTTTCTTTTAGTCCATACAGGTTACTGATCTCCCACCCTGTCAAGGGACAATGCTTGGCTCTCCTGTGGCAGACTGCATACCTTCCAAGTGTCCCTATTTAGGAGGGACAGTCCCTCTTTTAAACCCAAATCCCTCTGTCCCTCTTTCCCACTCTGATGTCCCTCTTTTTAGGAGATCAGACTGTGTGGTATGTATATATAAGTGTATCACATTGCTCTACAGCAATAAAACTCACATTACTGTTTATATAAACGTCAGTATACGTATTTATATATTGGTCTGTGTAAATAAAATACTTTGGTCTTGTTATAAATCATTTATTAGGTTACACAAGGAGGTGTCAGTAGGTCGTGAAATAGCCAAAAAAGTATTGGTAATGCCCTGCCCACCAGCCACATCCCCAGCCACACCCCCTAAAACACAAGTGTCCATCTTTGGCAATTTGAAATGTTGGGAGGTATCGGCAGACAGTGGGGGTCCTTTAGGGTCATGCTTCCAGGAGTCTTCTTCCCTTCTACTATCTAGTCAATAGTTAATGTCTCAAATCTTACTAGAGCTGATTGGCTAGCTGCAGCCAAGGAGGGAAGGTAGGCTCCACCCCCTGCATTCGCTTCTAGAATTGTTGCTGCCTACAATTAAAGGGGCAGATCGCCTACTCAGTCTTGCCAGTAACCTGTATGGACTAAGAGAAAAGGATTTAACAGGTAAGAATAAAATCCTCTTCTCCCTATTTTGTAGCCCTTAAATAAAGAAGAAAAATGCCACCAGCGGCATCTCTCAAACCCTTAAGGTTTGAGAGATAACCACTTACAAAGTTCTCCCCTGCCTGACGTCAGCATTCTAGCTGACAGCAGGGAAATCCTCTCCTGGGATCAGCCGGCGGCTCTGCAGCAGAGTCGAGATTGCGTTAATAAAAAAGAAATCCTTCACTAAAAAGATCTTCTACGTGTGCTTGGTTTGCAAGCACACGTAGAAGACCTTTTAAGTGAAAAATGTATTTTTCATTAACACAATATCGGCTCTGTTGCAGAGCTGCCAGCCGGTCTGTGGACCGAATTCCAAATCTGTCAGCTAGAATGCTGATGTCGGGCAGGGAAGAACTTTGTAACCGGTTATCTCTCAAACCTTAAGGGTTTGAGAGATTCTGCTGTTGGCATTTTCCTTCTTTATTTAAGGGCTACAAAATATGGATAAGTAATTTTTAAGTATTACTATCCGTTTAATTGGATCTGTGTTTTTGTGAAACATTACTATCCATTTAAACTGTGTTGAGCAGGAATTTCAAACTCAAATAGAATTCAACACCATATACTCAATGAATACCTCTAAGAAGGGCCTCATATTCAACTATTACCTTTAAGGAGGGCTGCAATAATGGCTGCCAATGTCTGTGCTGTTATTTTTTGGGGACATCTGGAGAGAGGGATGAAGTGTAAGTGATTTTCTGCTCTGCTGTGGCTGTTCTAATAATAAGCCCATTTCTAGCTTTCCTCTAGAATTGGTTTATGCAACCTTAGGCTTTCAAACTGTTTGAGACTACAACTCCCATCATCCCAAACAGTCAAAAGCTGGAAAGCCATGTTTTACCTAACTTTAGAAGGTGACAGCAAACCTAGCTGATTTAAATTGGAATTTAGAGCGATAGGGCCTCACAGTAGTTAAAATGAGAAATCCTGTTGGAGGTCACAGTTTTAGTTAGGGGGCCGCATGTGACATGCTTGATGCAGAGCATCCTCTATGACTTGAACCTCTACATAATAAGCACTTGTTAAACCCAGTCTGTTATAATCTATCCCTTTGTGCTGGAAAACGTCAACCCTTATTTGCCCTGATTCCCTATAACTGTACCGGACAGTTTTTACATTGTTAACTTCCACCACCCCTGCTGAATGGCATCTTAATCTACTATCCTTTGTGTGTGAAACGGTGTTTCCTCACCTTTAACCTGCCTCTCTTCTGCTGTACAAACTGCCCATGAGACCTGTTGTCTGTATCATCGTGGACAGCAGCATGCACATTATTAGGTAGGGAGGGCATGAGGGGGCAAGGCTACACCCTTTGACCTTCTAACATGTTTCCCTTGGTGTGGATATGTCTCTTGTCCTGTGCACACATTCCACTCACTAACATTTTTAATCATCTACAGCCACTGGTTACCAAGCAGAGTTACTGATTTGCAGATACATCGATAACACTGGAACAAAGCCGTCCTGATGTGTCTTTTTTACTTGTGTTTGCAGAGCTGGGAATCTGGTGTGTGAGAGGAGAGCTCCATGCAGGTACATGTAAGTAAGACTCTGACAGTCACAGGCATTTGATCTACCATTATATTCCTTCTTTATACCACAGACGTATTCTCTGTTCCACTGGCTTTGTTCATATTCTAGATTTGCTTTAGTCAATTATTGGAGCTCCAGCTATTGGACTACAGCTCCCATCATCCCTAGCTGGGATGGTGGGAGTTGTAGCCCCCAAACAGATGGAGGCCCAACAACTGTTCTAGATTGTGCTCATTGCATTTATCTCGTATTTTAACCCTTCGGGAGCCAGAATAGCGTGAAAAGCATTTCTTTGCAATGTGTTGCACACTGCTCTTGCACTCAGAGGGTTAAAGGCAATACGAAATTTGCTGTAATGGGAGCTGACTTAGTTTAAAAAAAAAAAAAAAGCTCCATAATGGCTTCCATCAGCTTTTCTGGGTTCAGGAATCTGATCATCTCATTTGGAGCTGACCCTGGAAGTCTGTGTCTCTCAGCTATAATCACAAAGGTTGCATGCACAGTCTCTGTAGACCCGCTGAGTGCAGTATGGATTCATCAGGGGAGCAGTGGACCTCAGACCTCCATTCTGTTCCTCTGTTTTTGTACTGGGGCTCACAGTATTCGCTGGCTTCATCAGCAGGACTGCACAAAGGGGAGCAGATCTATCATTAGGGCAGCTATGGCATGACAGTGGCCATTTAACCCTTTGCAAGTTAGATAAGTGTCTAATGCATTGCAAAGCTTCACAGTATTTTGGATACCCCTCTGACACTCAAAAGGTTTCATTCCTTTGATGGATAAGCTAATGCCACCTCTGCTGGGTGTTGGAATTCAATAACTTTTCATATTCCTTTTAATTTCTCTACACTCCAGTTTTTTAACATGACTGTTTTTCAATTCTCTTTGTCTAGGATTTGTTTCTTCCTTGTGTTTTGTTGAATACTTTACTGTCCAGCATTTCTTTGACATGTCGGAGCCCTAGGCCCCGTGAATAAAATGATGTATTCTTATTATTTTTACATACAAGGCATTTTAGCAGGAAGAGAGAGAGAGAGTGGGATTTCCTTTGCTTTAAAGTGTGTCCTCAGCAGGAAAAGGCATGGTAGCTTACAGTAATTATAATTCTGCTGCCACTGAGTAAATAGATTGTAGCTGAACCAACTATGTCAGGAGTGACCAGTCTGGGCTTTTACATCTGTCATCAACTACACCATCCCTCATTTTCAGTGTAGTCCAACAACAGCTGGAGTGTTTCCCATTCCTGGTTTACTCATTGTGAGACTTTCTTATACATGAACTGCAAAATTATTCAAACCGAGAATGACCCTTTTGGGAGGTTTTAGATTTTGGGCTGAATTCCACTGTATCCATCAATGGTCCACCACTTCTGAACACAGGTCCATTCAAACAACTGTCTATAATATTATTTTGTTGTATACTATCTTTAAAAATGAAAATCTGGGTATGTCTTCAGCCCACCCATGTTAGCATCAGGCACCACCAAAAATAACATCTGGCAATGCTACTGAATGCAGATGGTGCATTTATCTCTTCATCTTATCATCAAATTTCTTATTGTACTTCATGAGGAAATATACAGATAAAACTAGTGATAAAGGTGTTACCTGCAACTGACTGCAGATTTTTCTGTAATTGTGAAAAGAAGTGCTGTTATAGTCCCTAGACAATAAAAACACACGGCAACATTTGTACAAAGAAAAACTGCAGAAATTCTGGGCAAACCAACTACGTTATAGGAGAGAAATTAAAACCCCTTTTGTATTAAATAGTGGTTTTCACTCCTTGATTGCCGGAAAAGACCTCCATTTGGAAACCTCTTTAGCACTCAATGTAGTAAAACCCACTTCAAAGTGTTGTAGTCCACCACTTTGCCTCCAGGTTCAGCACATAGCAATCCTGTCACTCCCTCTCCAGAGGCATCCATCTCCAGGCCTAATGAAAATTTTAAGCCACCCAAGATTACTGTACTTGATAAAATGTACTAATCATCGGAATGTAGAGGATTTCGCAACTAGTCCTTTGGTTATTATTTCTCTAGACTTGCCTTTATTAATTCTCTCATGAAAGAACAGGCTCTTGCCTCGGCATCACCTCTAGTGTAAAGAGAGCCCCCTCTTCAGGATGATGCTGATAATTGTATTTCCACTTTCCATTCTGTACTTGATTCTACTGCCGAAGCCACATTATTGGAGCTTCGCTAAGGAAATCGTAGTGTAGCTTAATACACCATAGAATTCCACACTTTTTCTATGAAACAGATTGTAATATGGGAACTCCCAAATCTGTTTTTGTAGACGGCTAAATGAAAAACTTAAAGAATCCATAACCTGTCGGAAGGTTCCTGATGACTTGAAAGGTTTTATCTCTGCATATCTCGACCTTGACTGGGCAGCAAGAAAGCCAGCAGGAAAGAGAACAATACTGGGGCTTTCGTGGCACCCACACCTGAATTTTTCTACTCCTCGTGAAAAACCTATGGAAATAGGAGCATCCATAAACTTTCAGAAGAAGAAAAGCTCAGACTTTAGACTCTGTATCTGTTGTGACCAGAAGGGATATCTACTGTGACAATGCCCTTTCTGCCCGAGAAACTCTAAGGCTTGAGAAAAATGGAGATGCCGTCTCAAGCCTGATTTCCACCCTCCGTACTACTCCTGTCTTCTTGTGCCCATCTAGATCTCATGAGAGAGGATCAATCTCCACTGAAGCCTACTTTCTTCTACCCGGGAACTCCATCTTGCCAATGCCCATAAGGTATTTCAATTCCTATGAGAAAACAGTCTATATGGCAAGGTGGAGAAGTGCAAATTTTATAAAACATAACTGCCTTTCCTGGGATACTTAGTCTCTCAATCTGATCTTTAAATGGATGCAATAGTGTATCAGCAGTTGCTGAAGGGCCTTGCCCTGCTTCTTTATGGCATATCCAGTGTTTCTTTGGGGTTTTGCTAATTAATATCAAAGATTCTTACACAGTTCCTACAAAGTAAGTGCACACATATGGCTCTTACTCACAAGGGTGCTAATCCCAAACTGTGGTCCTCTAAGGCTGTAACTGCGTTCAAGAAACTCAAGCTTGACTTTACTTTGGCCCTTTTCTTCTGTATCTTGAACTTTCTAAATATTTTTGAGTAGAGGTAAATGCATTAGAAGTAGGAGCAGGGGCAGTTTTGTCTCAAAGAGATACTGGCTCTACTTACCTCCATCCTTGCTCATTTCCCAGTGGAAAAAAACAATGTTTGGAACCAAGAATTGTTGGCAATCAAAGTGGTCTTTGTGGAATGGAGCCACCTCCTTTGGGGCACTCAGATTCCCTTTCCTATATTAACTGGGAAGAATCTACAGTTTTTTTGGAGAAAGCCAGATGAATGAATCCTAGGTAGGCAAGATGGGTGTTATTCTTTACACGCTTCAACCTTACTAACACCTATTTACCAGGCACTAGAAATAAATCCTTGTCTTGTCTGTTTCCTGCTTCCTCGGAATCTGCTTCAGAAAGCATAATACCCAATACCCATATTATTGCTAGCCTATTTTCAGCTATGTCACAAAAACCTCAGGAAAACAATAAGAAGATGCCTCTGTGTCTCATCCCATTTTCAGAACAACGTTCTGATTTGGGCTCATGAGTCAGTTTATACTGTAAATCCTGGAATATGCAAGACTCAAGATCTGCTATGTCAACACTTCTAGTGGCCCTCCCTTGCTTGTGATGTCACTGTCTTTGTGCAAGCTTGTACCACTGCACCTGAAACAAGACTCCTCTGGTGCAACCTGCCAGTCTGCTACATCACCTTCCAGTTCCATGACAACCTGGAACTTGCCTAGCTCTGGATTTTATTGTGGCTATTCCTGAATCATGCACTGTCATTTTGGTGCTGGTTCTCCTGACAGGCACATTTTCTTTTCCTTGGAGGATTTTCTTCTGTGTCCATCTTGATAGATGTTCTTATCTAGGACATATTCTGATTACATGGTCTCCCACAGCAAATAGTTTCTGACAGAGGTACCCGATTCATCTCCCTATTTTGGAAGGCTTTGTGTCTATGTCTAGTCTTTGCTTTACATAATTTCTCTGCCTGTCATCCCCAATCATACTGACAGACAGAAAGAGCCATAAAGTCATCAGAGACCTTTTTACAGCACAACATATAACCTCAACACTCCAACTGTGTCGACTTAGGTCCGCTAGCTGAAGTCGCCTTCAACAGTTTATATCATCATACGCTATATTGTTCTCTATTTTTTACCTCCTTGGGATTCAATCCACAAACCCTCCCTCTTTCTGAGTCTTTAGGGTTCTCCTTGCTGATTCCAAAGTTGATAATTTACCAATACCTACATATGGCCAGCTGCACTACAGGGGAGAACTAAACATTTTCATTGATTTAAATTGGACTTTTTAACCCCTTGAATGCTAGAGAAGTCTCCATCGCATTGCTTTGCAGACCTCTAGCATTTAAGATTTTATAAGCCCCCATTTAATCATTTCTGTGACAGAGAGGTATCCAATTCATTGCAATGCGTTTGATAACCTCTCTGGTGCTCAAAAGGTTAAATCAGTGGGAAGTATAGGAATTTTTGGGCCTTTTATGTATCAGTTGGTTTGCTCAGAATTTCTCCACTCTTCTTTTGAAAATATATCTGCAAATATAGTAAGTTGTGGGCCACGTCACCAGAAATGCATATGTGTGTGTGAGCCACATTCATTTCCTTATTGATAACAATGGTCACTGTAGCCTGGCAGCAAATCAGTAGAGCAAAAACGTTAAAATGTTTAATCTACTTTTTTCATAAAAAGAGCACATTTATATAGGCATATTGCTAGCCACTAATCAGTTTTGGATCAAGTCAATGAGAATGCTGCTATTTAACCCTTTGATTGCCATAGGAATTTGCAATGCATTGTTCTGCAATGTGTTCTACTCTCTGTGGCAGTCATAGGATTATCAGAATGCGTTATCATGGGTACTGTAGGATGTCAGTTACACAGTGGTAGTAGGGTTGCCACCTTTTCTTCAAAAAATACCGGCCACGGCATTCCCTCCATAGACTTTACATTGGACAGAAGCCAATTTTTTTCCCGGCCTGCCGGTAAAATACCGGCTGGGTGGCAACCCTAAATGGTAGTCACAGACAGATGTTAGTCCCCCCTGGCCTATTAGTCCATGTGTGCTAAGTAATTAGGTAAACTTAATATGGCAGAAAATCCTAATGGCATTTGTGCTTTTTTTCAAGAGAGAGAACATTTTTAGTCAATCCTGGATGGAGGCAGCCATGACAGTGCTGACATTTTTTTTTAAACTGATGCAGGCAGAGTGCATGTGCCTATGTAACTCTTTAGGAATCAGAGAGGTGTGCAACGTATTGAAAAGCAATGCGTTACACATCACACTGGTCCTTAACCCTTTGAGTGCCAGAGAGGTATTCAGCATATTGCGTTGGATACCCCTCTGGTACTAAAGGGTTAAGTCTGCTATAGGGATGACGTTAAGGGATTGTTTGCATAGCTGTATAATAGTGACATTGTGTGTGTGTAAATTTAGCAATGCTTCTGTACATAAGCACTGATAAGGCCAATTGATTAGTGGAAGCATATATAAACTCAAGGGCAAACCAAGAGGTGGTTTCTAGTTGGCCAGAAATCCCTTTTGGACTCTTTTGCCCCATCAGATACGGCAAAAGACATGTTTTTTTAGCTCCCAATAATGAAAGATGTTTGCCACTTTCGTTCTTGTTGGCCTTTCTTCAGCTGTTGTCCTCAGATGGCTGTTGGCTGTCTGAGGATGATGGGAATTGTAGTTCACCAACAGCTGGGGCGTAGGAACCAGGGGGGATGGGGGGAATGCATCCCCCCAACCAAAACTCATTCTTGGGACAGATAATCGTACCTGGGAACTCTCCGGTTTTGCATTACCGGGTCTCCGGGGCAGTCTCTCAATCTTCTAGTGCATACCTCCCAAGTGTCCCTCTTTAGGAGGGACAGTCCCTCTTTGAGACCCAAATCCCCCTGTCCCTCTTTTCTACCCTGTTGTCCCTCTTTTTAGGATATCAGAGTGAGTGGTGTATATATTAGTCTATCACATTGCTCCACAGCAATGACATTCACATAAATGTTTAGTTAATCTTCAGTATATGTGTTTCTAATGGAATCTGTGTAAATAAAATACTTTGGTCTTGCTCTAAATCATTTATTCAGTTACACAAAGAGGTGTCAATAGGTGACAAAGTAACCTAAAATTCCCCGCCCACCAGCCACGCCCCTAGAAACACCACCGAAAACACGTGTCCCTCTTTGGCCATTTGAAATGTTGGGAGGTGTGCTAGTGATCCTACTCCAGAGAAGTAGTCTTTTTACTTCAGGTTGAAAAGTATGATTTGGAACAGGAAATGGTGTTGCACCTTTAAATAAAACAGAAAATGATGAGAGCTCATTCTGTGACTTGCTGTTTGGCAGCTTGGTGCAAAATGATAACAATAACTGACTATTCCAGCATTTGCTGACTGCTGATCACATGATTCCTCTTCACAGCAGCATCTAAGGTACTGTACTTAAGTTTTTTTTGCATTTACTTTATCTATTTCACATCGTATTTTACTGTTCTTTCTATGAGAACATTAGTTATTAGTGTTTTTTCTTTTTGTCAGTGTCTGTTGAAAGTGCGAGGCTGAAAAATAGGGGTACATTTACATAGCAGTAGGAACTGAATGCTGGAATGGCTGCAGGGAAGAAATCAATATGACTATTTTCTTGCAAAAGTATTTTTTTTACTGATTCCACACCTGAGATACATTTTTTGTAAATAAATATCAGTAGTTTTAACACCTTGTATGCTAGATGTCTTGGTTAAGAGAAGTCCTATATAGAAAACCAGTTATCTGTAAATGTTACTGCTCTGAAAGTAGTCTTGGTGTTTTGTTGGCCTTTGAATTCATTGGAAACTGTCCCATTACACATATCCTAAAGACTTTATGCACAGCAAATTCCAGTCTTGACTGCTGGTTACAATACAAAGGTTCAATTATTAAAAAGAAGTTGGGCCTTTCTGGAATAAACCAAATGTATCATATGGGAGCAATACAAATTCCTACTGATTTAAAATGGAGTTTTAATTCATTGAATGCCACAAGTGTCTCAACTGTGTGGCTTTGCAATGTGTAAGAGACCTCTGTAGCATTCAAGGGGTTAAAGCACCATTTAAATCACTAGAAATATGTATATGTCCCCTATTTTGAAGCTAGTTTGCCCAACTTATTTGTCCCCTATCTTGCAGCTGGCTTGCTCCAGTTCCTCATAATACATCAGCCTCAGAGGTTTTAAAATTCACCCCCACTCCCAAAGCGAGCATGTTGGTAATAGCATCCCAACAGCACATGTGGTTCTATCATTAGTACAGGGGAATCTTTCAGAGTGTCTGAGTCACTGATTGAACATTAAGTCTGTGAGTGGCAGTGCTGGGCACCCTCTTGCGCACAAGGGGTTAATACGTGAACTTCCCCCATTCTGTAGTCCATCCCAGCTCTGCTAGTTAGATATTTTATTCAATTTCCACTTTTCTGTTGAAGGGGTAATACTTCCTATAGTAAAATAATTACTTTCCTTAATATATACATTGTTGGAATGTTATCTCTTAAAGGGACAGTAATGTTTCATAAAAAAACAGCTCCAATTAATCTTCATAGTATTTGGGCAATAGAGAGTGTTATTTCAATACTGTCATAGTTGTAATTCAAGAGTAATTGAATGATAAAGTATCCCTCTCCCGCCCCTTTTACCTATTGTAAGCCACCTTCCCTCAGATGTGGAATCTGGTCCCATGACCAGACAGATCACAGCAAGGATCAATCTTCTTACTGTGAGCATAAGGAAAGCCCTGCCCCCCTTGACAGGTTTTTCCTTATGCTCACTAAAGATTGTCCCTTTCTGAGACCCATCTGGACAGTCTTGCTGCTCTGAGGTGAGCAGTGTTACATCAATAAAAGGGGTGGCAGGAGGATACTTTATCATTCAATTACTCTTTAACTATAACTCTAACAGTATTGAAATAACACTCTCCATGACCCAAATGCTATGAAGATTAATTTGAGCTGCTTTTATTGTGAAACATTACTATACCTTTAACAGTCTAAAGTGGTCCCAGATTCCATAAAACTGCACCTATTTTTTGATATTTTTATCCTTCTTTGAATTTCTTGTGGTCTGGCAAATTTAGTTGGCCTCTTCCATCTCCTCCTGTCTATTTTTTCTTATAAATTTTCTAATGGTGATGTTAAAGACAAGCTCAGGGATGGAACTTAAAAGGAACAATAATACCTACCCCACAATAACTTAGTACCGTCATAAAATTCTGATGGTCACTACAATATTGCCCTTGCTCTGTGATTCAAATGATAGCATCCTCAGTTCATCCTTTGTGTCACAATCACAGAGGTGCATGTGACTTTTGCTAACAGGACTACTAGACCTCAGATTACGGCCACTGGATATATCAGCTGAAGCGGACAGAGCTCACGAGCCACAGAATACATCAGTAATGCAGTGGGTAGAGCTTGCTGTCCAGCTCTTGAAAACAGACACAGTGAAAAAAAATACTCAGCACCGTATGTTCAAGAGAAAAGTGGAGGAGTTGGGAGAAGAAAAAATGTCCATTGATTTAAATGGGGATTTTAACCTCTTGAATGCTAGAGAGGTCTCTAACGCATTCAAGGTTTTAAAATCTCCATTCAAATCAATGGTTCTCCCCTGTAGTCGGAGCTGGATTTATATCCCAGGCATCCCTAGGCAGGGCACTCTAGGTGCTCTTAGCTCCACCCATGGCCACGCACCCACTCCTCACATGACCCTGCCATCCACTGTTTCCAGGCACAGAAAATACCCTTGTCCTATGACAAGAAAGGTCAAAAAAAAAAAAAAAAAAAGCTTTAACCCCATGGTTGCTAAAGAGATGTCTATATTGCATTGGAGATCTCTCTAGCATCCAAGGGGGTTAAATAATAGTCAGTAAAGAGGTATAAAACTGGTGCAGGGACATTGAGAATGCTCTGGCCACATCCCAATTGAGAATGTGGGTGGGAGCTCTAGTCAGTTGCCTACTTTTCCTTTTGGGAAATGTAGTGCAAATTGTTTTCTGGCCAAACCAAGGCTAGTAGGAGGTTATTATCAGCAGCTTTTAGTATTCTTATAACCTTTTGAGTGTCAGTGGGGTATCCAATGCATTTGCTAGGCATTGCATGCATGGGATAGGCCTAAGGCTGTTCTGAACAGTAGACAAGACCAAGGACCAAACAAGGTTTGAGGTTTCTACAGCAGGAAAATGGGCATACTAAATGGGCCGAATAGTTCTTATGTGCTGTCAAATTCTCTGTTTTCATGCTATGCACCCCTCTGGTACGCAGAATAATTTACTTAGGTGAGTGTCCTTCACAGTCAGGTTCATTTATATAATTTATTTTGTGCATTTGATCTATGTATTGCACAGATCAAAATCTGTAATAAAATCTGATAGAAATGTATGTCCCTGATGATCCATTTAGGTCTATTGAAGCCCATTGTGCATTGTGAGGAAGTGTTACCTGAACAGAGAACTATATACAGGAACCGGTAGATATAATGCAAAATTAATATATGTACCCGAAATCCGTATGTAAACTAATCAGTTAAACAAATTAAATCATTGCTTGTTTTTGGGTATAGTTCTCTTTAGCATGCTACTACACTTTTCAGTTTTGTCCTGGACTATTCTTCCCCTATATAATTGCCCCTATAAGCTGTCCTATTACTAAATGTACAGAAAAGTACACTTTTACTGTTTAGCCCAAAGAAGATTGAACCTGCTCATTTATCAGTGACTCTATCTTTGCCAGCAACTGACTGAGGATGATGGGAGTTAAGAGCCTTAAATAGTCCACACGAGTTAAAGGCACACAAACACCTAAAGTGAAATTAATTAAGTTTAACCCCTTATGGAACAGAGTGTCAGAACTCTGACCGGAACGCCCAATGTTAGCAGCTAGTGGAATCCTAGAGGGGAGAGCCCCAGAAAGAATAGCTAGTTTCTATATACTCAGAATATTCAGATTTATATACAGGAGATGTAAAGTACATACAGTATACTCACTGGGTAGGCCCCTGTGAGCAAGAGGCTAGAGAGCATTGTTTAGGGAGCGGTGCTGGCTGTCGGTGGATGATCCCAGGGAGCCTTGCTGCGGCAGGGGCTGGGTGGGGTAGCAGGCCGTGAAGCTTGATGGTCAGATGATCCCCTGGGAGACAGACAACTACTCTCAGGACTGGAAGCAATTGAAAGAGACCTACCTGTGCTATACAGCTAGTATTCGAGTGAGAAGTCCAGACCGGAAGTCGACAATACTGAGGAGGATTCGACTCAGAGTCGACAGATTCTAGGAAGAACACTGAGCCCCGGGAGACAAGTACACAACTGAGAGCTTGACGCAGGGTTGATGGTGTCATGGAGAGCACTGGGTCCCGGAAGTCGAGCACACCAGAGAACACTCGACACGGAGTCGAAGGCGGAAGACAAGAAGAGTCGGACAAACCAGGGTCGAGAGCCAGTCGAGCAAACACATAACCTAACAAGCCGAGAGCCAGACGAGCAGAAATAGTATCCAAATCAGTAGAGGAGTCAAGAACTAACCGAGTAGATAACAGGAGAACTCTGCAACAGGATCTGAACAAGATCTACAAGATATAGAACGCTTAGATCGTGCACCGCTGTGAAGGATTCAGTGCTAAATATAGGCCAAGAAGGCAAGGGCGTATACCAAACAGGGCGGAGACTACCGAAAGGCAACAAGAAAACTAGAAAACCAGGTAAGAAACCGGAACAGAATCTGAGGGAACACGACACAGAGTACCATAGAAGTTACCCTACCTTAAGGACCTCTTTGATCCTTGCAGACATGCCTGTACACATGACCTGTTACGTGTACCGGCACGCCAAGCAGGGGTTTTAGAGAGACTGCTCCGGTCTTGGAGAGGACAATTTCAGACCCCGTTTTTACTACAGCTGTTCCGCAGGAGCATTGTAAGTAAAAAGTATTTGAAGTGCCAGGTCCTGGCGCATCACATGGTCCTTAAGGGGTCAAGTGCCATGTACTTTCAGTTATCCTTTTCATTGCTTGTGTATGTGGACTGTTCTGTTCAGACACCATTTGGTTAATTTTTATTGCATTGTTGTAATGAGAGGTAAGCAATAAAGGTACTTAATTATATACATACATACATACATACATACATTTTAGAAGAGTACGGCCTATTGCTTTGTATTCAGAAAAGCTGTTCGTTTATCTCAGTCTGTTTACAAGCTTTTGTGCACTGTGGAGACACCTATAAAGATTTCTGGGAATTGGGGGGGGATGTACAAATCTGCCGGCACAGCTCATTTTCTAAGCCTGAACGTTTACTTACTCATTGTGCGTCTGTACTTCGGGTATGTACTAGAGCGATTGAAAGATTAATTGAGCAATGGAACAAGCACTCTTCCATTATTAAGACTTTCATGTGAGCAAGCCCCAAACCTCTCCCCTGTAGCATGTGTAAGAAACTGGAGTAAAATTAAGCAGTTTTCCTCTGCTTTTTGTTAGTATACTGCTAAACAAGGTGCAGAAGAATACAATGCCCCAAAATGCCAATAGTCAACTCCGCTGCCTTCTCCTTGGCACAAGTAGCTGTCAGATAATCAAGAAATCTGTTTTAGCGCCTACATTTGTGTGGAATCATATTAGTACAGCCTATGATACTGCAAAGGCATGAATGAGTGCCCTCACAGAGCATATGTAAGACTTATTATTATTCTTTATTTATTTAGCGGCAACTAATTCAGCAGTGCTGTACAATAGGGAATAGACATACAGAGGTAATAAATAATACAGGAAAATGTGAAGAACAGAAGGATCAGAGGGCCCTGCTCGTGATACCTTACAGTCTAGAGGAAGGTGGGTGGGACACAGAAGGGGTAAGTGCTATAGGGTGTAAGTGACTCCTGCCACATAAACTGCCATTAGGTCTCAGAAAACAAATACAGAATGTATACAGATGCTAGCATGAAGTACTGGGTAATTAAGCGCATATAACTCCAATTAATTTTTAGATGTTACAGCTCCTTTAATATAAGATATTGGATTCTTATCAATGGTTAATGTCATCATGGCTGTGACTTCTGTCATGGGTAACATTTGGGTTTAAAGGCATAGTAATGCTTAATATCTAAAAAAATATATATTGTAGTGTTTATCCCCCTGAGTAAAACAAGGGAACTCCCAGTGCTGAAAGGTGTTTTATTCAAAAGTTATTACAGCTCAAACTTGAATTTTTTATGTGCAATACCACAGTGACCTGAAATTGTACAGTGGCGCTGTTGCTACACCATCCTATGGACAGCTCTGGTCAGTTGACTGAATCTCTGAAATCTCTGTGTCTGTTCATCTACTGTTGGCTCCACCCCTGCCTTACCCTTTATTTATTGTTTTTGTTTTTAGAAATGCAGACTAAAATAGTGGCCCCATGTTAATTAGGCATATCACTTAATCCTCCTGTAGTATTCAGCACAGGTAAAATAGTGTGGATTCAATCTAGTAGAAAACAAGTATAACATCATGAAACGTTCAAAGGAGATTCCATATGTTGAAAAGAAATTAAGTTATGCCAACAATATCTTTGATGCAGTTTATGATTTAAGTTGCTGTGGGCACTTGGAAGGAAGATAAGGTTTAGCAAAAAAGATAAGAAGCACTGCACACCATTTTTGTAATATCAAATGTTTAGTTTAATGTTTTTGCATTTAACTCACACCTTCTTCAGGGCAATACAATAGGCAAGATAACGTTCAGCCAACTGCCAATTTGTCTTAGATATGGTTTTGCTGATATATGGCAACATGAGCTGATTCAAAGATGATTTAGTTTTCTCCTGTTGATTATACCAGTTTCTTGGAAAGTTCAGCCTAGTACTGGAGTGGGCAAACTTTTTGTAAAGGGCCACAAACGGATTTAAAAAATAAAGCACCACAGAGAAGGGCAATAAATTGCAACATAGTCAATATTACCTTGCTTTTCCTTTAAATGTCAGGGTATCATCCAGCATATATAATAACTGTAAATAAAACATATCTTATAAACAGCAAATACCACCATATAGAACACAGCACAGTATACAGCAGTTTCAAGGCTCCTTATTTATGGTAGTGAGAAAAAACTCAGATCTTCTGGTCCATGAACATTGACAGATATACACTGAGCAAAGAAAGTGCCTTTTGTCTTATTTGGCCAAGGAGAGTGCAGAGCTACAGGAGCTAAAATGAATTTGTGGTGCATTTAACCCTTTCAGTGGCAGAGGTATCTAACGCAAAGCTCTGGATATCTGTCTTGCATTCAAAGGGTTAATCGGCTGATTATAGCAATTTCCTTCAGTGATGCACACATGTCTGCTGTGTTGTAGTATGTCAGTATCCATCTTATCTGTTACTGACGTTAATGGTTGAGATGTTATATGCTGAGGTTATCAGTGATAGTAGAAATAGGGCAAGCATAGGGATGCTCTATTACTGTTTTCATAAAATAAAGCTTTTTTCTTCTGATCAGTGTTACCATTTTGTGCTCTGTTTGTTTTTATTGCTGAGATTAAAGAAGAGGATTCGATAACAAGAGGCTGTGATTGATCCCACCTATATTTAATTTACCTGTTATATGTTGAAGTTGCTTGGAAAAGTTGGAAATAACAGGCAGAAGAGTCTGTAGTAGAGTAGAAAATTGATTTGGGAACAGATGATGTACGTATGTGCATGTTGTAGCTGGTTTGTGAGGTAAGAGTGGTGTTGGAGATGCAGTGAGGTTACAGAATAGTAGGCTGGGATCAGAGAGCAGGAACAGTGAGTTTGCATACCTCCCAACATGGCCAAAGAGGGACACTTCTGTTTTAGGTGGTATTTCTGGGGGCGTGGCTGGTAGGCAGGGCATTTCCAAGAATTTATAGGTTATTTCTTGACCCATCTGCACCTCTTTGTATAACTGATAAATGATTTAGCGCAAGTCCAAAGTATTTTAATTGCCCAGATTAATGTATAAACACATAGCCTGATAATTAACAACACATTTATGTATGTTTTATTGCTACGGAGCAATGTAATACACACCATTCATTCTGATGTCCTAAAAAGAGGGACAAATGGGTAGAAAAGAGGGACAGAGGGATATGGGTCTCAAAGAGGGACTGTAACTCCTGAAGAGGGACACTTGGGAGGTATGAGTTTGAGAAGCTTGAGACCGAGCAGAGATGGGTACCAACCAAATGGGTAAAAGAAAGCACACCACAAAACGTGTATTGAAAGCAGCAGTCGTAATGCAGTGTGTGTATAGATACCTTTATCTACAAATGAGCTAGTACTCACATCCAGGTCCACAGAAAGGTCCAGTCAGCAGGAAGGCCGATTGGATGGAAGTCCCCTGGAATTTCAGTCAGTGTTGCTCTTGCTATCACTGGGTCATTTGCAGTTCTGGGACGAACAATCTGCACCGCAGGGAACAAATAACTAATTCCCCAACTTTTAGATTTATTTAAATGAGGGATTTAGCACAATGTACTGGAGGCCTCTTTAGCATTCAAGGGTTGAAAAGCCCCATTTGAATAACTGACAGGTTTTTTTTCACTGTGGTGTTGTTTGCTGTTGCATGCTGTTTATATGCTGTTGCATGCTGTTTATATGCTGGTGCATGCTGTTTGTATGCTGTCGCATGCTGTTTATATGCTGGTGCATGCTGTTTGTATGCTGTCGCATGCTGTTTGTATGCTGTTTGCGGTTGCATGCTGTTTGTATGCTGTTGTATGCTCCTCTTTAACTTCCTGAATATGGTCCAAGGGATTTATATTTCAACATTTTGATACATTTTCAAAATGTACAGTTGTATGCCAAACGTTTGCACCCCTGGCTGAACTATATGTTGTGTTGATTTTTGTAAGCAGACAGAAGTGAACACAACCTCTGCTGAGAACAAACTTACCCCCTTAAGGACCGTGCTGTTAAGGGGTGAGACGCAGTGTAAGACCAGGGCACTTTTTTTTTCAGCAGAAGTGATCTGTGATCACAGCGTGCCGTGCAGGCGTGCTGCAATCACAAACTTCCATGACGGGACAGGACCGTCACCTGTCCTTAATGCCTGGAAAGCCTTGACGGTCCTGGCACATCATTGGGCATTAAGGGGTTAATCTTTTGAGTACCAGAGAGGTATCCATCGCATTACAAAGCAATGCACTATGAATACCCCTGTGGCACTCAAAGGGCTAAAATTGACATATTTCTGCTAATTGCAATGCACAGCTACCACTTATATACTAAATGTAACATGGGACTTTCGGAAATCTCGATGTACAGAATTTAAAGGCATCAATCTTTTTCCTTTCACTTTTTCTTGTTGCCCATCTTTCACATCCATACAGAACAACAGGGAATACCAACACCAATACTAATTTGACTTTAGTTGCTGGTGAGACATTTTGTGATATTGGACAATACAGCCATAGCATAGCATAGGTACAGTCTTCTTCGAATCCCATATATAGTATCTGAGTAGTACACATTTCTGCAGTTAACATGACTTGTTTTCTTGACATTTAGGGCAAGGCCACATTTTGTGCTTTCTTGTTTTACTTTACTTAGAATCTCTGCTAGATTCTGTTGTGTTTCAACCAGTTGAGTCATGTCATCTGCATATCTGAAATTATTGGTCTTAACCCTTTGAGTGCCAAAGGGGTACGTAACACATTGCAAAGCAATGCGTTGCATACACCTTTGGCACTCAAAGGGTTAAGTCCTGCAATCTTGACATCCAGTAACATCTCATCCAGTTTGACGTTTCCTACGATGTACTCAGTGTAAATGTTGAAAAGATATTATAGGATACAGCCTTGTCAAACACCTTTTGATGGTATCTCTGTCTCTCCTCAAGGAGGTAACAGCTCCATCTAAAGCAAATGGCATGTTGGGAAGAGTTATTTGTCCTGTATAGTGTACCTGGTTTGATCCGGAATTGCTTCAGTTCTTACTAGTACATCAGCTTCAGTGTCATTGCTTACTATTACTTATACTGTTGAGGTGACTCACCTTTGAGAAATAGGTGACAGATGTCAGTGGAACAGGAGGGTAGCAAGAGGACCGCGCAGATGCTGATAGGAAGATATGTACTTAGTTAAACAGAGACTTTGTACTGTGAAAAAAAGTTGTTGCATTTGAAAATTATTTTAAACCCCAAGAAAATCTAATGTTTTGTCAACTATATAATGATTCTGGATCCCTCTCCAGCACTGAATGGGTTAAAACACTCAATGGGAATATTCATTTGTTCACTATGGTGCAGTTGATCTGCCCCAAAATTGCTCCACTTTTGTGTTATATATGTGCCCATTGATAGGAAGGAGTTTCTTACCATCAGGGTTGCTACCGGTTAGCTGCAGATCAGACTGTTTATTGTGCCAAGTGGGAGCAGAACCTCACACTTTTGGTTTACTGTTGAATTGCTACAAAGTAAACTTGATGACCTTGATTGAGTATGTCTCCTCCTGCCTACACAGGGCCAGTGCATCACAGACAAAAGAATGTGGTGCCGCAGTCACAACACCATTTTTATTCCTAGTGTAACTCAATAAACACACAGCTTACAGACATGAATATATAGCAGCTGTTTTTTTTACCTGCCAAAATATTAGTTTATTTATTTTACTATGAAGTGGGTCACAGCAGAAATATGGGATGTTCTGTTAACCCTACAGATTCTAAAGAGGTCTCCAATGTATTGCTTAGAAATGCATTAGTGGCATCTATAGCACCCAAGTAGTTAATGAAGGGTCAGGGTGTAACTCCGGGGTGTCCTCTACAGCCAAGATAAGAAAAGAACAGTGAATCAAGGGTTCCATGCTACATACTAAATAATATAATGGCATTAACCCTTTAAAGCAGGCATGCCAAAAATGCACCCCTCGGGCCAGAAATATGCTACCTGTGGGCCAGCAGTGTGAGGCCATCCATAGAGAAAAACTTTTTAAGCAACCTGCAGCCCAGCATCATGGGGCTAACCTTCTGCGTGCCAATGTGTTGTGTACGCCTGGCACTCAAACGGTTAAAAGCACTGTTTAGATCAATGGCTTTGAAACCCAAATTGATATCCAATGCATTGCTTTTCCAGATAACACCCCAGCAGTATACATATGAAAGTCACATCTGCATATGTATACTGGTGGGTGTTACATTTTTTCCTTACTCTGAGTAGTTAATAGGGTGATGTTCACTATGGGATTGTTCTGGTAAATATCCCAGTAAGGTTTGAAACATTGACCTTTTCTAAATAAATAGCGACCAGCTGAAATGTGTAAAAGCCCTGAGAGTGCTGATTCTATAATCTCTCTCTCTCTTTCTCATTCATAGTTATTATATACTAGTATTGAAGGCCCATGTACATGGGCCAGAGTGCCAGCCAGCGGCCTCGGCTCTTGCCCTGGAGCGGTGGGCTGTTCGGAGTGCCCCGCTCCGGATCAGCAGTGCCTCTGACTGGAATCCGGCACATTCATTCAGTCTCTACTGCGCATGACTGCATCGTTCGGGCAGGCTCTACTGCGCATGTGTGGTTACCCACACAGAGAGCTTCACATTCTAGCACTTTATGTTATTTAGATTAGACTAGCAAATGGAAAACAGTGTTGCCTGTTCGATTGGGAGCTCTGTATACTTCAGGGAGCCACTGCACCAATGCAGCAGTTAGTCTGGATGCAATAATTTTCACAGGATAATTTATCTATCTATCCATCTATCTATAGAATAAAAGGAGACATCTCTTAGCATGGGATGTATGTGTTTGTTTCACTATGGGGTATGTGTGTATTTCAGTATAGGGTTTTAAGCCAGTCTTCTTACATCTTTCAGACACGTTTATCCCCACTCACCACCCCTCCTCATTCTTTTTACTTTGCCTATATTACTGTATATTGCATACAGTATCACTTTCTATTGATGTACCAAACCAAATCCTTGTTAAAGTCAATACTAGAATTAATTTATTGGATGTAAGCCTTCCTAGTGCCAATTACTTCAAAAATTCTCCTCTTTGTTCTGCTTAATCCAAGGAGACAGATAGAGAGTGTGTGTGGAAGTGTATGGATGTAAAAAAAAATACCTGGAACGTGGGCTGATATAGTTTTGTGGATGGAAAGAGTTAAGCCTGTATTTGAGTTGGGCAGTAAAATACCAGCTGTAACTTACAGTTGCTTTAAGCACAGCCAACCAATAGGAGACAATCTGAGCATTTCTCATTGGCTGTCAAGCTTTGAGGGTGGGACCAATGGATGCTTGCTATTAGAAGGCCCTCACTTCGACTGCTCTTCTTAAACGCATTAGCTGCCAGTAAGGACGTCACTTTCTTTCAGGTCTGTAAGATTCCCACAAGTGTGGTTAGTTAACTGTTCTTCTTCTAGCAGAGAAAAAAATACATTTAGTAAGGAAGGGGTTACAGCCTAAGCCACTATAGGATGTACTTTTATGCAATATGAGCGGTAGAAGTACTGCTCTGTGATCACTATCTGTCAGCTCTCCTGAAGTAGAAACACATCATCCCAGTAAATCCTCCTCTTCTGTACAGAAGATCGCAGTGTTTAGATCAGGGTGAAGTGCTTTGCCAGACACCCAGTCTGTATTCTAGACACCTTGTTCCAATTAACTTCTTGTGTACCAGGGAGGTCTGCAATACTTTGCACTAGAGATCACAGTGCATGCCTTATCTATCACATCAGCCGTATATTTTATTATATAATGACACTTACTGAATATGCATCAACAAAGTATGCACATAGTAACAGTCTGCATATTGTGCATGTAGTAACTGTTGCTTATGTACCAAGAAAAAGTGGTTCTATTCTGGTACAACTCAGTTTCATCACAGGGAATAAAAAACCCTAATAATTACCACTGATATACATGGGGCTTTTAACCCTTTGGATGCTAGAGAGGCCTCCATCTCATAGCTTTGCAATGCACTGGGGACCTCTGTAGCATTCAATGAATTAAAGGTCCCATTTAAGTGAATGGGAGAATGTGTTTGTTACTTGTGGTGCTCTTGGTTTGGTAGTACATCAGCCCCCATGTATACAGACAGCAATGCTATGTATATACAGTATACATATAGTACACTAACTGTACATATAGTGCTTTTGTATTTATAATAATGTAGACTATACAGTAATGGTGTATATACAGTACCATTGTATACATACAGTAACATTATGTGTACACATTGACATGTTAGACACATGCTTTATGGATAGTAGTAATAAGTATGTACACATTAACTCTTTGTATATGCACATGCAGTAATATTTCAAATTTATAGCACCAGAGTGCACATACAGTGTAAATACAGTAACACTGTATATACAGTAACAGTGCATTTCCACTAACATGGTTTATATATAGTAACAGTGCATTTCCACTAACATGGTGCATACACAGTAACAGTGCATTTCCACTAACATGTTTTATATATAGTAACAGTGCATTTCCACTAACATGTTTTATATACAGTAACAGTGCATTTCCACTAACATGGTGCATACACAGTAACAGTGCATTTCCACTAACATGTTTTATATACAGTAACAGTGCATTTCCACTAACATGTTTTATATTCAGTAACAGTGCATTTCCACTAACATGGTTTATATATAGTAACAGTGCATTTCCACTAATATGGTTTATATACAGTAACAGTGCATTTCCACTTACATGGTTTATATACAGTAACAGTGCATTTACACTCACATGGTGCATACACAGTAATAGTGCATTTCCACTAACATGTTTTATATTCAGTAACCGTGCATTTCCACTAACATGGTGCATACACGGTAACAGTGCATTTAAACTAGCATGCATATAGTAACATTGTGTACATACAGTAAGTAACATAGCATATGTATACAGTAATATGGTGTACATATACAGAATTATAGTGCACGTATACAGTATTGTATTTTATACATAACTTGCATGCAGTATGTAACAGTGTACACATACAGTACCTACAGTTACTTATTGTACACACACACACAGTAGGCTAACACATACAATGTCATGGCATGTATGTACAGTGTAAATATACAGTATTATATACACTGCAGCTAATTTCTTATTTTTTGTAAGAATCATTCAGTACAACAAGGTTTCTGCCTCGTGTCTCTGGTGTAAACAAAGGTCTTTTATGTTGATAAAATGCTGTGCCAGGCAGGGTAGTGGGAACATTAACACACCCCAGGCACTGAGTAGGTTTGAAGAAAAAAGAATGCATGGTTATCATTAATCAGAAGATCTTTTTAACCCCCTTGGATGCTAAAGACATATTCAACACATTGCAAAGCAATGCTCTTGAAACACATTTCACATCCAAGGATTTAAACATAAACTGCAGCCCCCTTTACCTGTGTAGTATTGAATGTTTCCAGCACTGAAAGCGTTAAGCTGCCTCTTTCTGACGCATTCCAGCTGCTTCTGCCAAACAAGTGAATGTTTGTCTTAAGAGCCTCGGAATCAGGATGTGGCAGACCAATCATGCACATGCCCTCCACATCCTCTGCCATTACACTGTCTTGAACAGGCTCTTATTTTCCACTTTATAAAGCTGGATTAGTACAAAAAAAAAAAAAAAAAGACAGAAGAGGGAGAGAGAGAGAGAAAAAAAAATCCCAGAATGAATCACTTCCCTTTTCTGTGTAGTTTGTCAGTCACAGGACTCCTCTCCTAGCAGTTTCAGGCTGTGGTCTCTTAGCATTTTGTGGAGTAAAAGAGGGTTGGAGTGAGCAGTGCACCCAGCTGCGCCGCCACGCTCTGCCTCTCCCTTTCTGACACTCTGGGTTTTTCCCCTGCTCCTTTAGGATGTTTCAGACCGTGAGCAAATGGTTTTGGTGGGAAAGGATCTGGCTACCGTGTAACTATACCTGGGAGGACTTGGAAAATGAAGAGGGGACAGGATCGGTGTCACAATCCCAGCTCTATATCACCCTCCCGCTGGCTCTCTTCTTCATGCTGCTCAGATTCGCCTTTGAGAGGTAAGACTTATCCCCCTCCCCCATCCTATGTGCACAAGTTATTTTGGGAATTAGCCCCACTCTGCTAAGACCTAATTCTAGAACTCAGACAACACCCCCGTCATGGGGGGGGAGACAACTTGTGGAACAGCCAGTTAACCCCTTGAGGACCAGAGGGGTGGGCAGTGCATTGCAAAGCAACACATTGCTCACACCTCTTGTCCTAAGTGGGTTAACCCTTTGAGTGCCAGAGGGGTACACAAATCATTGCTTTGCAATGCGTTGTGTAACCCTCTGGCACTCAAAGGGTTAATAAAAGTGAATTCCTCAGGGAGTTATTAGTCTTTATGGTGTGTGAGTGACGCAACTTGATCCAGCCTGCATCCACATTAGGGAATCTTAACCCTTTGGGTTCCAGAGGGCTGTCCATTGCAATGCATCAAACACTTATCTGGCTTTCAGATGGTTAATTCCAGTTTGAAGTGCATTACCCAAATACTATCTGAACCCTATAAAGACCAAATGTGAGGGTAATATTTTTAGTTTCCTGGCAGGGTGCCAGACCAGTCTGGAGTGATTGTGTGTTGTGTCAGAGTCCCCGCCCACGTTTAACAATTTCACTGCTGCAGGGCACGTTACTGATTGTACAAGGAGTGAAAGGTCTAACATGTACTACACTAAGTTGCAACAGGTTTATTGCAGATACAACACAATCTGTGAGATCAGGGAGGACTGATTCACTTTGTTGTTGTATGCAGAAGATTTGGGCCATGAATTGGGTAAAGTTACAGAAAATAGTTCATGTGGCGGGGGGAAGGAGAAGAACAAAGCAGTGAATTGGTCGGGATTTAACCCTTTGAGTGCCAGAGAGGCACACAAAGCGTTGCATACCCCTCTGGCACTCAAAGGGATAAGATTCAATAGAAGTATTTTTGTCTTAATTTAACAAATATATAAACAAACAGGATTCTTTTCTGACAACATAATCAAAGAGGATTCTATACACAACACATCAACACCATGATATATAGAACAGTGGGACTTTAATCCCTTGAATGCTAGAGGTCTCTGTAGCATTCAAGGGGTTAAAAGCCCCACTTGAATCAGTGGAGATGTTTTATTTATCCCCTAAAGTGCAGTTGTTTTGCTTCTTTATTTATTTATTTATTTAGCCTTAAAGGGATAGTAATACTTCGTTTTAACTTTAATTTATTTTGTAGGCATTAAAAAAACATGAAGAATGATATGTCTTTTGTCTTATGTTGCAGAAGTAGAAAAATATATATATAAGCTCTTAATTTATTAAAATTAGTGGTTAGATTTTATTCAGAAGTTTGACTGAATTTACTGCTTTTATTTGCAAAATACTTATTTTTTTTGTAATTGTTTGCAAAAGAAAGCAAAACAGATTTATAGTTGTCAATAAAATAGAAAAACTGTGATGAGCCTGTAGGTATACGTATAAAGAGAAAAGTGGGACAATTTGGGGGCAAGGTAACTGCATCATAGGTGACTAATAGCAATTGCCATTGATTTAAATTGGACTGTTCACTAATTGAATGTTAGATAGGTGTTTAGTGGGTTGCTTTGTGATATGTGGTAATTTGTCTAGCTGACAAGGAATTTAAAAACCCAATTTAACCCTTTAAGGGCCAGAGAGATGCTCAGTTCATTGCTTAATCAACGGTAGCATGATCTGCCCCAGAATTGCTCCACTTTTGTCTTTATATAGGTTCCCCAATGCTGTCTGTATTTCCCAATTTAATGTAAACATTTGCACAGAGAATGGGATGGTTTTACACTGCTGAGAGGTCTGTGTTGTGTATGTGGCACATTCTTGGTCTGGGCCTTAAAGGACATTCACAGATGTCAGTATCAGCAGCAGCTGGTCTGTGTGGAAATCACTTCACTCTGTGATGGGTGGAGAAACTGTGGCTCTCCACTGGTTGCGGGACTGCAACTCCCATCACTGTCAGCTAAACAAGGTTGCTGGGAGTTGATGTCAAAGAACCACTGAAGATACACATTTTCTATTTCTAATGTATAGCATGTACTGTGTATTTCCATACGACATTCGTGTCTCTCAAGCATTTAGGGCCTTATGCAGAATGCAAAAAATGAGCAATTCAGGGGAAAACCATCAGCACAAAATTGAGGGAAATAAAAATTAGCATTTGTTTAAATGGGGCTTTTATGCTGAATTCTGGATAGCAATGCATTGGAACTCTATAGCAGTCAAGGCATTAACCTTTTGAGTGCCAGGGGTGTACGCAATGCATTGCTTTGCAATGCGTTGCATACCCCTCTGGCACTCAGAGGGTTAAAGTTGAGAGCATTCATCTTGACAGGATTTAAAAGATTGCAGAATGTTCAGTTTATGGCCGTCACCTAGTACTGGGCAGCTGGGAGGGGCAAGTTGGAGGAAGAATGAGTATCTGGCTGCCATGCCAGTCATTAATGACTCATTTGCATAAACTGGTAAATAAGGCTAAATAGTTTTTAAACTATTGTTGTAAATGAAAACACAACTAACAACCGTGATTTTCAAAGCTCTTTCAAATTCACATATTTGTTACAAATGACAGTTTTAAAGCCCCATTTAAATTAATGGGGATGGGGAGGTTTTATTTGTCGCCTGTGTGGCAGTTGGCATGCTCCAAAACTGCACCCTCCCTCTAGATTTTTGTGTGTTTTTTATTTGTAACCCTTTAAGGACCAGTTGGGTATGCAATGCATTGCAGAGAATGGATTGCACATACATCTGATCCTTAAGGGGCAAAACAATCCAACACTTACACCAATGGAGAGTAGCCATCAGCAGAACAACAGCTATACTTCTCCATTTTGGATCTTTTGTGTCTTGTTAGGTTGCAAAATCCTTGGAGCCTCCACACATTCTTTGTCTCTTCTGGCTGATTCTAGTCTCTGCCTCTACACAGTTGATTGTGACTGAAATGCTGGATGCTTTACAGCAGTTTAGAGTATTTTATTTTGAATTAGTAGAGTAGCCATGCAAGTAACTAGTCTTAAATTTAGCTGTTCCGTTGGCCTTGATTTTATCACAGACTACACCCAAGTCTCCAAAATGTTAATCTGCAGCTGGCACACACAATTTTGTTGTTATAGCAAGGCCTGTGATCATCTGTCCTAAGGGCATCGTGACTCACTTCCTCCTGTTGCCTACCAGGGCAGAGATGCAGTGGGTCAGGAAGCACTGGGTGTGTTGCAAGTTCTGCTGTTTGAATTACATTCAGCCTGAAACATATTAATTCAGATAAGTATGGGTGATTCCCAACACAATGTACATTTTCAGTGTAACTGTAATGACCATAGATTGGTTATAAAGTCAAAATAGCATTAACACATCCCAGAGCAAGTTCTGTGCATAAGGTTCACCGAGAGGACAATGACTGCATGGTGGATGGGGGAGGGGGGTTGTTTATGTTACATCAAAGGGAAAAATCCAATTAAAAGTATCCTTTAACCTGTTTAACCCAATTGAGTGTTAAATGACCTGCCCAGCATTTTTTTTAATGAAAGTATTTTACCAGGAAGGATACAGTGTGATTATTTCTCATTTTCATATATGTCCTGGACTCATGTTGTCTACCTCAGAAGGGTGAAAGGCTGAACTGACCATGCCAGGACTCTAGAACCTGCCACTCTGAGGACTGAACAGATTCTACTGCTGTACATTAACCAAGTGAGCTGTCTCACAGAATTTAAAGGGTTAAAGAGCAGGCTTCCAATTACAGACAGGTCTCATGAAAGAATGTATGAATAGATGGGAGACCACTCTCATAAAATTTTAACCATTAGAGTGCCAGCCATATGTGGGGCACTGGTTTGGCCATGTGTACCTGAATAGCCACGCCCATCCCTGGCATGTGGCTAGACTCTCCCCCTATCCGCTCTCTCCCATTTTTTGCTTAAATAAACAATTTTCAGACCTCACTGGGGGGTCCTGATGCCCCCCAGCTATTGCTCTCCCAGTCGATCATGCTGGGAGACCAGTATTGACGACCCATGAGAGAAATCTACTCTCCTGTTCAACCCTACCAGAACTTTGCTTTGCAATGTGTTGGACACCCCTGTGGATTATTATTTTTTTTTATTATTATTTTTTGTTCAGACTTGGTGTGTTTGGGGGGGGCAGGAAGGGTCCTGAAGCTTCTCCCCCATGAGGTCTGAATAAAAAATAATGGGGGGAAAATGAACCCTTTGAGTGCCAAAGGGAATTTCAGTGCATTGCTTTGAAATGCATTACATCCTCTGGAGGCACGCAAAGATTTATTATTTTTTGTATTATTATTTTTTTTCAGACCTTGGGGGGGCAATAGGATGGGACTTGATGCCCCCCAGAGAGGTCTGAATAAGAAATAAGGAAGAAGAAACTAGCCCTGTGTATGTGCCACTGGGGCATCCAACGTATTGCACACTACCTGTAAAATCTCAGGTATAATACGCACCTTTGTATAATACGCAGGTGTATATTATACCCAAAATTGTAGGGGAAAACAAGAGTGCCTATGTATAATACGCACCCTTGGTTTCCCCCTTACTATCCGCTCTCAAAATAAGGCTTACTTTGTTCCACTGAAGCCAATAGAAGAGAAGGCAAAATACAAACTTCATCTATGTAAATCTTCCCTGCGGGCGTCATGCTTGCATCTGCCGCCCGCTTCCTTCTATGCGCTGTCAGGACCTTCCGCCTGCTGTATTCCCCTGTGAAGACCTTGAGATCCGCATAGGGCATTATCATTGGCTGGTGGCAGAAGGTCCCGAAAGCCCATTGAAGGAAGCGGGCAGCAAATGCAAGCATGTCACCATCTGGGAAGATTTACATAGATAAAGTTTGTATTTTGTGTTTTCTTCAATTGGCTTCAGTGGGGAGTTCAGTGGAACAAGGTAAGCCTTATTTTGAAAGGGGATTGCGCCAGGGGAGGGAAGATATCTGCCAGTCCTAATTTTTTTTTTAGTAAAAAAATATTTGTGTATAATATGCACCCCCCACTTCACCTTATGTGAAAATTGTGCGTATTATACCCGAGATTTTACTGTAACTGCCTCCAGTCCTCCCACATATCCTAACTCTCCCAGTCTTTTTCCACAGCCCAGTTATAGTCACATTCTCTCAGCATGACCTCCCCCCACATGCCAGCCTGGTTCCACTGCCCACTGGAAGCTACAGAGTACCAGTGTGCACTAGATTCAACCTGGGAATCAAAGAATGTATGTGAGGGGCATACATTGATTCACAGCCTGATTCCAGTGCATGCTGGTAGTCACAGATCCCCCATACACACCCTCCAGCCTTGTTTCTCTGCACACTGGTAGTAAGGCATACCAACATACACTGCATGACCCTCCTGAATACATTAGAAAGTCCCACTGTGTTGAGCCATTTTAGTGTCTTTGAAGTGATTGATCTATAAAATAGTATGTGTTTTTCCTATATCTACACATTCTGGAAATAGCTTTCAAAGGGTGGAAAGGTAAAAAATTCCATTTGTTTTGCTTTATTGCCACCTTCTGTAAAACATTTAAGCATGCCAGGCTAGGGGTAAAAGGCAAAAACAAAGTTCAGAGATGCCCAACTACGTTCATGAGCTTGCAAGGGTATGGAAAGAACTCACTAGGACGGTGTCCTGTTCCCATGGTGCAATCTCTTTTAGCTCACAAGTGCCATATACAGAGAAAACATAATGTGAAGCATATCATACTGGTCCTACCCAAATGACAGTCCAGATACGAAATTCCAGACAATTCCTCCCTGAACAAGGAAAGCGGCTAACCCCACACATACATTTTGGCCTTATTGGGCCTTGTCGAAGAGGTGCAGCTGATTCCTCCAGGCACTTGTGAGCAAGGGGTCCACATCTGGATTCCCTCATCACTCTTAGGAGGACCAACCCCATGAGCAATTTATATATGCAAAAACAAAGGCCAGGGATGCTCAACTAGGTGCATGAGCCTGTAAGGATATACAAAGAGCCCACTAAGACTGTGTCCTGTATCCAGGGTGTAAGAGAAGAAATATTGTGAAGTATATCATACTGGTCCTGCCCAAATGACAGTCCTGTTAGGAAATGCCAGACATTTCCTCCCTGAATGTGGGAAGTAGCTAACCACAGATGATGCATAGGGTAAACAGGCAAGTGGCCCCACTGTAATGGTTTGCAATAATGACACCAAAGACAGGTACATAAATGAACACCACCTTTATTGATATGGTAAAACTAGCAAAACAAGGATAGAAAGAAGACAAAAAGGCAAAGAATTGGGCCAGAGCTGGGTGAGTTCCCACAGAGTAGGGAGACCAAGCCCAGGATTGGACCCAGAGAGGACGACAGGATCTGCTTAGGGTAAATCCCAGAGAGGCTGCCAGAGGGATACGCCTAGGCACAATCCCCAGGAGGATAATCGCCGAGCACAGAGTGAGAATCAACCAAGCTACTGGTCAGCACAGAACAGGTAGACAGCCAGGCCACTGGTCAGCTCAGAGCGGGTAGTCAGCCAGGCCACTGGTCAGCACAGAGAGGGTACTCTTCCAGGCCACTGGTCAGCGCAGAGAGGGTAGTCAGCCAGGCCACAGAACCGAAGGACAGAGAGGGTAGTCAGCCAGGCCACTGGTCAGCACAGAGAGGGTAGTCAGCCAAGCAAAAGTTACACAAAAGGGTGACTGAGCCTGGTGATCAGGCAGTTTATAAATCCCAAAAGAAGGGCGGAGTAGACAAAGAGCCTGGCGTAGAGGCTACAAGAGCAGACACGACATCACTGGAGGACTAACCCAGCTGACGCACGCCTGCTGTTGCGAGAGCTGGGAGACAATGCGGAAGTGACCGGTAAACACTGCTGCTGGCTGCCAGAAGCTCAGAACCACCTGGGAGAGAGGAGAAAATAGGAGGAGGCCAGCCCTCCGATGCTGCCACTTGAAGGCGGTACCAACGGTAACAGTACCTACCCCTTAACGACCCCTCCCTCATGAAATTCGATGTGGCTTTGAAGGGAAGCAGGAATGGAACTCACAAAGACGAGCAGGAGCATGAACATCCCCCGAAGGAACCCAGAAGCATTCCTCTGGCCCATAACCTCTCGAATGCACAAGATATTGCAGTCTACCTCTGACTACACGGGAATCCAAAATACTCTGCACCTCATATTCCTCATGATCCCCGACCCTGACCGGACCAGGCCGTATGGGTGCAGAGGTATATTGATTGCAAATCAGGGGCTTAAATGGATAGTAATAATAAAACATGAAGAACGATATAAGTCTTATCTCTCAATCCTTTATGGTTTGAGAGATATTTACAAGCAAAGTTTCCCCTCCCGCCCCTTTTACCTAGTGTAAGCCATCTCTTCTCAGATGTGGAATGCAGTCCATAGACCAGACAGATAACAGAAGGGGACAATCTTCTTCCTCTCTGCAATCTACCTGGGCACCTCCCTTCTGCTCTGGCTGAGCAGTGTTACATGAGTAAAAGGGGCGGGGGATTGAATTACTCTTGAACTACAATTCTGACAGTATTGAAATAACACTCTCCAAAGTCCAAATACTATGATGATTAATTAGAGCTGCTTTTATTATGAAATATTACTATCCCTTTAAGTAGAGAAACACGAAACACATTGGAAATATGCATATTGGCCGGAAGATCTAAGACGTACGCAACAGGATTGACTTTATGGAGGATCCGGAATGGACCTACGAACCGAGGGGCCAGTTTCCTGCAAGGCACCTGGAGGTTGAGGTTACGGGATGATAACCAGACTCTCTCCCCCACCCGGAAAACCGTTGCTGGTAATCGCTTACGGTCTGCTTGCCTTTTCTGTTGTTGCATGGACCTCCGTAGGGTTCTCTGAACCACTACCTATGTGAAACAGTGTTCCCTTACATTCTCCTCCAGAGCTGGAATATTTTATGCCTCAAAATACTTGGGGAGTATGGAAGGTTGAAACCCAGAATTAATCAGAAACGGGGAACTTTGAGAAGAAGAGTTTACAGCACAATTCCGGACAAACTCTGCCCAAGGTAACAGGTTGTCCCAATTGTCGTGATGGTCCAATATATAGCAACGAAGAAATTGTTACAAGGCTTGGTTAGATCTCTCTACAGCACTGTTAGATTGAGAATGGTAAGCTGAGGAGAAAGAGAGCTGAATACCCATCTGAGCGCAAAAGCGAGAAACAAACTGGCTCCCTCGATCCAAGACTATCACCTTAGGCACCCCGTGAAGACGGGAGACCTCCCTAGCAAACACCACAGCCAATTCCTGGGTGAAAGGAAGCCCCTTGAGGGGTATAAACAGATGTGACCAAGGACGTTCTCCATTAGGAATGGGCTGAAGGAGGCCCACCGGAAGATGTTGTGGAGTTTTATTCTGGGCACTAGTGGGACAGGCAGCTGCAAATGCAGAGATGTTGGCTCTAAGACTAGGCCAGCAAAAGAGCCGAGATATTGACCATATTAGCTGATCCATTTCAATGTGACCGGCCGCTTTAGAAGAGTGATAGGTCTTGAGTAAGTTTGATTCATAAAGATTCATGTACAAAGCATCTCCCTCTTGGCTTGTCAACCGGAGGGGCCGCTTGAGCAGTCATAAACTCCTTCCTCAATGGTGAAGTAATACTAGTACGTATAGTATCTAGTATATAGTCAGGAGGAATTACAGGCATAGGAGTACTGTCTTCCTTAGAGTTAGTACCAAACTGGCGGAATAGGGATCAGCCCTAACATTCTTGGTACCGGGAATATATGAAATCACATAGTTGAATCGAAATAGGAACAAAGTCTATCTGGCCTGCCGTGGGGACAGCCTTTTGGCCTCTGAAAGATAAATCAGATTTTTGTGATGCGTGAGGATAATAATTGGAACGTAGGTGCCCTTGAGTAAATATTGCCACTCACGGAGAGCCGCGATAATAGCTAATAATTCACGATCACAAATCTCATAAAGCCTCCCAGCCTTCGATGTTTTTTTAGAAAAGAACCCTCAAGGAAGCAATGCTTCTCTCGGAGCCGAACACTGAGACAGGAGGGCACCTACTCCTGACTCAGACGCATCAACCTCCAACTTGAAGAGTAGAGCAGTATTAGGATGGATAAATATTGGAGTTTCAGCAAATGTGGATTTAAGGGTCTCAAATGCTTTAAGCGCAATCGGAGACCAATCAGATGTATTGGCCCCTTTATGGGTCATATCCGTAAGTGGTTTGACTATAGTGGAGAACTTGTTTATAAGCCTCCGCTAATAATTAGCGAAGCCCAAGAATCACTATATAGCCTTGATACCAACAGGAAGAGGCCACTGTAGAACCAACGTGCAAAAGAAATTATTCTCTCTCAAGAGCAGCAACACCCTGGACACATCTGAGCGATGAGTCTGTAGATTAGGAGAATGGATGACAATGTCATCAAGGTAGACAACCACACAACACTGCAACAAGTCTCTTAAGACATCATTGATGAACTCCTGAAAGACAGCGGGAGCGTTGCACAGCCTGAAAGGCATTACTAGATATTCGTAGTGCCCGCTTCTAGTGATAAACATTGTCTTCCATTCATGGCCCTCTTTGATTCTCATAAGGTTATATGCCGTCCTGAGGTCAAGCTTGGTTAAAAACTGACGAGCCCTTAAGTCGGTCAAACAACTCAGTGATCAACGGAATAGGATAGGCATTCTTGACCATAAGTTTATTTAAGCCTCTGAAGTCAATACATGGCCTCAGTTCACCATCCTTTTTCTTCACAAAGTAGAACCCTGTCCCGGCCGGAGAGGGGGACTTATGAATGATCCCCCTAGATAGGGCATCCGCCATATAATCCTCCATGGCCTTGTTCTCAGTCACCGACAGGGGATAAACTCGACCCTTGGGATGGACGACACCGAGAATCAGATCAATTGTACAGTCTTACGGCCTGTGACGGGGTAAGGTATTGGCTTGTACCTTGTTAAACACATCACCGAAGGATTGATATTCCTCAGGTAAGGAGGAGGAGGAAGCCATACACAGTACTCTGGTAGGTCGATGAATGCAGGATTCAGCACACTGAGGAGACCACGACAAAATTTCACAACTACGTCAATCAAATTAGGGGTTATGTTTCAGTAACCATGGGAACCCAAGAACAATTGTGTAATGCAGAGATTGGATGACTTGAAATTGGAGTGTCTCATAGTGGTGTGCCCCTACCAGAAGAGAAATCGAGGCCACTGCTCAGCTCAGAGCGAGTAGTCAGCCACTGATCAGCACAGGGAGGGTAGTCAGCCAGGCCACTGGTCAGCACAGAGAGGGTAGTCAGCCAGGCCACTGGTCAGCACAGAAAGGGTAGTCAGCCAAGCCACTGGTCAGCACAGAGAGGGTAGTCAGCCAAGCCACTGGTCAGCACAGAGAGGGTAGTCAGCCAGGCCACTGGTCAGCACAGAGAGGGTAGTCATCCAGGCCACCGAACCAGAGAGAGCACTCATACAAGTCAGGGGTCAATACCAGAAGCACAACAGAGGCAAAAGTAACACACTGCTCTGAAACACCACGAAAGGGTGACTGAGTCCGGTGTTCAGGCAGTTTATAAATCTCAACAGAAAGGAGGAGCAGACAAAGAGCTCAGCATAGAGGCTACAAGTGCAGATGCATCGTCACAGGAGGACTAACCCAGCTGACGCACGCCTGCTCTCACGAGAGCTGGAGGACAATGCGGAAGTGACTGGTAAACTGCTGCCAGCCACCAAAAGCTCGGAACTGCCCATTAGAGAGGAGAAAATAGGAAGCGGCCAGCCCTCCGATGCTGCCGCTCAAAGGAGGTACCAACGGTAAGCATCCACTTTTGATGCTGTACGTTATCTTCTTCCAAAATGATATGCTTTGTCTACTTTTTTTGTACATTTATGCAGTTGTTACAACCATTTTTGGAAAACTAAGAAAAATGAGAGGTTGTAGTAATTGTCGTTTTGAGCTACTGGTACCCCCTATGGTATGTCACCTCATACCAATGAGGTGCCATTTTTCTTGAAAGACCAGTAACTATTGAATACAGTAGAAAAGTCTGTGGTTGCCTACCCTTTCTTTATTTCTGAGGCTGTTATAATAGTTTTAGTACAGTCAAGTCATGTTTGAAAAATGTAAGAGAAAGCAGAGTTTGTGGATGGTGTAGTTTTGGACTTCTGGCATCCCTTACGGTATGTCATACCGTAGGGGGTGCCAATGAGGTGACATTTTTCTCCTAAGAGCATTAGCTAATTAAGATTAGGGAATTCAACAGTTTGCAAACATTTCAGTACATTTGAATGGGTGGAAATGCAATTGTTTCCTTTATGCCACCTGGGCACATTTGTGCACACCAGTCTATGGATAGAAAGGCAAGTGACCCCTCATTTGCTGCAGTGGGATATCTAATTTCTGAAAATATAGTTTTATATAATTCAGCTGTTTTAGGGTACTTTTACCATGTAACCAGTAGAATATGCATTTTAGTTCATAAAGTTGAAAATACAATTTTTGCGCTCTGTGTAATTAGAGGTCTGAGGAGGCCATGAACATAGGTAAAAGTATACATATTTGGCATTTTTGTGCTTGGAGAATTCAGGGCTTTTTCAAATAACTGAAATTTTTACAGTCTCTGTAAATGTTTTAGATGTATAGTGTAATGTTTTACTTTTTTGTATTTATGACATCATAGCTTGTTGCATGAGCAAAATTAACTTTACGTGAAACAAAAACCCAATTCTTTCTGAAAAAAATTATATGTGGTTTTCCATATGTTTTCCTTATATAACTAGAAAGTTGACTGTGGGAATCATACCTAAACAGATAGGAAAAATGCTGAAAATGTGTCTGGCCTACAGGGTTTAAAAATGTCCCAAGCCCCTGGCACTGAAAGGTTTATCATGTTCTCCTACATTTGTTCTATGTCCACTTGTTTCAACTATCTTTTTATAAATAATGTTAAATATGAAAATAGAGTTAAAAACAGTGGGGGTTCCTAATAAACCAAGAACCTATCCTGAATGTAAGAGTTTACTAATTTCATTAGGAAAGGTTATACAGGCAACTTTGTCATTGTACCCAAAACAATGGATGGTGTAACATGAAGACTATTACAGAGAAGTAAGGTTTCTATTATCAAGGGATGTGCATTTCAAACATAGCAGTTCTTCAGTATGTGATTTTGTATCCCCTTCACAGAACACTGGGGGAAATGTATAAAAATGGGGTTATAAAGAAAGTGTATGTAAAATAGTCTCAAAACAACATAACAATATGCAGGGCCGGATTGTCCTATGGCGGATCGGGCAGTTGTGGGCTGGTAGGTAGATCATATGATCTCATGGATGTGAGGAACAACTCACCAGAGGTGCAGCAGCGAAGACCTGGTCCTCTCCCCTGTAATTGTCCCGCCCCCAAGGCTGACATAGCTGGCCATGCTCTGCCTGCAGTATGTGTCCTCGTGCAGTGCATGATTAGCAGGCAGAGCTTCTGAGTTGCAGCTTCAAATAGTATTATTTATTTTTTTCTTATCTAACTGTACTGTTGCTAGAGAGCTTTAATTATCATCTATTAACCCTTTAACCCCTGTATGATTTAGAGAGGTATAAATAATCAGTTATTAACCCTTTGCATACCAGAGAGGATTACAGCAATGTTTTATTCTGCTGTTAAAGGGATAGTAATATTTAAAATGTCAAAAAATATGTTGTAGGGTTTATCCCCTTGAGTAAAACCAGGGTACTCCCACTGCTGAAAGGTGTTTTATTCAAAAGTTATTACAGCTCAAAGTTGAATTTTTTAGGTGCAGTATCACAGTGTCCTGAAATTGTACAGTGGTGCTGTTGCTACACCATCCTATTGAGATTTATGGTCAACTGACCAGAGTTGTCCATAGGATGGTGTAACAACAGCGCCACTGTACAATTTCAGGCCACTGTGATATTACTCCTAAAAAAGTCAACTTTGAGCTTTAATAACTTTTGAATAAAACACCTTTCAGCAGTAGGAATACCCTTGTTTTACTCAGGGGGACAAACTCTACAACATATTTTTTTTTTTTACATTTTAAGTATTACTTTCCCTTTAACCAAATGAATTCCTCATAGGTGCAGTACCTCACTGTTTAACCCCTTGTATTCTAGAGAAGCATAGTTCATGAGTAACTGACCCCTGCCAGAAAGGTGAACAAAGATGTCAATTACTGATGAATTATGCATACAAGGGGTCATTCATTGAGGTGCACAATATGTAATGTGTTGTGCAATGTGTTGTGCACCTATAGGACAATCAATGGGTTAATTGCAGAAAACATTACTGTATACCTCTCTGGCATGCAAGGGGTTAATAACAGATAATGTATTGCATACAGTAGGTTAAGGGGTTAAAAATAAGCATTTATGCCTCTTTATGCTGAGCAATGCACTGTGTACCCCCCAGCACTTGAATACCAGTTAGTGGGGCAGTTAAATAAAAAATCCCCGGGGCTGGTATGGCACCAAAATCCGCCCCTGACAATATGTATAAACATTAAGCTACATATTCTCTAGGTACTAACTTCAGTCCGTCAGCTGTTTTGAACAGTAGATAGATTTGGTGTTGTCCAAATAAGAATTGTGTTGCAGTGTATTTATAAAGAAATCTGCTAATCGTGCTAAAATCCTTTTAGTTCTTAAATCTTAGTGCCAGGTATATAACCTGTTCTCTACAGAAGTCTATAGTGACAGCTATGTGTGCAAAAACATATTTTCAGTTGTACATTTTCTGCATATTTTCTCAGAATATTGTTAGTAAATTCCCAGATATATTTATAAACTTGACTTTAATTCTTTATAAATATGATCCGATGTGAACTTTGTTGACAGTTCTTAAATGTACACTTAAAATAATATTTATAAATCTCCCCCACTGTCTCTAGCAACAGATGTTCACCAATTGCAGTGTGGCACAACTTTCCAGAGATTGGGCAGCAGAATTGCACAAGAGAATGTGCCATTGCTATTCACATTTCACCAGTCTAATGAGGGGGCAACAGGGACATTAGCCAGATGTAATGAAGGTCGTCTATGTGCCCCCCCTCTATTGTCACTACAGTTTGCCCAAAAGCATATTACAGCTCCTTCCAGAAATTACGATGGATGCAGTAGCTTCAGGGTTTAAACACTGTTTATTAAAGTCATCCACAAAACCCTAGCCTTTTAGTACACAAAATCCATTTCAGTAATTGTTCAACAAACATTAAAAGTCACCCCTTCATCAATAGCAATACATACACAGGTTTTATTTGGAAACAAACTGTCTCTTTGTTTCAACTCGGTGCTGGCAAAAACGCCATTGAGAACTAGTTTTGAAGCAGCAGCTTTCTCCATTGTATGTAGTGTACTGATAAATATTTATTGTGTAAACAGTGAGGGATAGAATGATAATCACATGTGGATTAAGAATGCTAGGGATATCACAACAGAACAGGGTTCTTTCAAAATATACTCCCACCCACACATAACACTGTAATTGCTAGATGGCATTGTAATTGCTAGAGGGCATGTGCTCGCAATACAAGGTCATACTGGTTCGACCAACATTCCTGTAACATTGGAGACCTCTCTAGCATTCAAGGGGTTAAAGGGACAGCAATATTTATAAACAGTTTATTGTTATATGAAAGAAAATTTCCTAATATTTGCAGAAATATAGGTGAAAGCTTTCAAATCTTGAGATATGTGATATTGCTTGTGCTGTTCTCTGCAGGTTAGAGGATCACTTTTTACCTGCTCTTCTGTGTTCCAGCTTGGGCCAAGGCAGAATGCAGGATATGTTACAACAGGGCTGTCCAAGTTCAGTCCTCAAGGGCCACCAACAGGCCAAGATTTAAGGATTTCTCTGATTAAGCACAGGTGAGTTAATCAGTGGGTCATTCATTTTGACTGGCCCACCTGTGCCCAAACAGGGAAATCCTTACATCCTGGCCTGTTGGTGGCCCTTGAGGACTGAACTTAGACAGCTCTGTGTTGCATAGCAAGAATATTCAGGTTAGGAACATCTACTAATATGATACTGAGCTATAACAAGAGCTGGAATGTATTTCATACTCCTGCGCCTGCCTAAAATTAATTTACTAAGACAATTACTCTGAAATTTCTACTTAACCAAAGAGAGGAAAGAGTGACTAGACAGGGGTGTTCCTTTCCTTTGCTGCATGTTTAACACAATGTGGTAACCCATTGAAACCTTAAGAGCTCTCTAATACATTTCAAAGCAATGCAGTGGATACATCTCTGTTATCCATGGGTTTAAACAGGGAGTAGGTGAAAATACATAAGAAGAGATGTACAGGACTTGCTGCCAGATTCATACATCCCCACTGTTGTGTTATTTCAATTAAGAGCATGTTGTGTGTAACAAGTGGTAAGCATGTTTCCTTTTGTCATGTGCTGTCAGTGACACTGCAGAGTACAGCAACATGTTTGCCATTTGTTATAAAACACAAAGTGTTCTGCATTGTAGGAGCATGTTGCAACAATTCACACCATGTTACATTCTTTATACTCAGTGAATGCCCAATCAGAGCAGTTGTGTTTTTAAGCCCTTGGGTGCTTCCCAATGTGTCAGAAACCTCTCTGGCCTCCATGTTGCTTTATTTTGAGTCTTTCAGTGAAAAGGAATAAGGAAACATTGTAACTCGATTATATATATATATATATATATATATATATATATATATATATATATATATTAACAAAGCAGAAAATCCATGTATTCTCCTGATATAAAAGTCACAATAACCTGGGTGCCGGGTCCCATAGAGGATACATACAGTTTTGAAGCTGAAGAACTGTTTTTTCATCATTTAAAAGTCCTGCGAGTGCGGTTCTCCAGCTTCAAAACTATATATATATATATAATTTTCTCTTATTTGGAAAAACATGCAACATTCTTAAGCTTTTATTGATCAGAGGTATGTGACCCTCCTGGTCCTTCAATGCACCATGCAAAAATGTAACATATCTGAACCACAAGGGGTGCCCCTTGTTCTGTCTCTCTTCCTGTTTCTTACCCATAAGTCCTGTTGAGCTAAATGGGACTTTTATCTGCTTGAAGCTAGGAGTGGTCTTCAGGTCATTGCAAAGCAAAATGATGGAGGCCACTTTAGAAGTCAAGTGGTTAACCCTTTGAGTGCCAGAGGGCTACGCAACGCATTGCTTTGCTATGCATTACGTACCCCTCTGGCACTCAAAGGGTTAAAAACCTCACTGAAATCCATCACATTTTTGTGCAGTTGGTTTGCTATAGAATTGCCCTTCTTTTGCATTGTGCATGGCGCCAACATGATGTAACCTTCTCTGTCCTTTGACAAAACAGAAATAAAGGATTCACATCAAGACCTGGGGGAGATTTAATAAAATTCCATTCATCCCATGATATAGGGCGTGAGCGAGACAGTTCCCATTCATATTCATTGTAGTTCTAATTACAAAGGGGATTACTTGTTATGGGGGTCCTTTTTATGTGCCATCCTTGAACCTCACACAGTTCCCTTTCAGTCTATGGGCCACAAAATGTTTCATTTCAGCTTCAATAGCAGCACTCCATAAAAAGCTATTTATCGTGCACACAGCTCCACTGGAACTTGTTTTTAAATAGAATTTTCTGCATGCCGAAAAAAATCTTGTTTACCACAGCTATTTTTGACATGTAGGACTCTACGTTCAAAGGAAAAGTGGAGTAATTATGTGGCTAAACAACTGCACTATAGGGATCATATGTGGATTCCACATTTGTTTAAATGGGGCTTTTAACCCCCTTTAACCCTATGAGCACCAGAGAGGTAACAAACGCATCACAACACTCTCTGGCACCCAAAGGGTTAATCAGTCAATTGCATTGGAGACTTCTCTGGCATTCAGTGGGTTAAAAGTGTGCCTGTGTGTCAACATGCCTTTTCATTTAACCCTTTGATTGCCAGAGGGGTATGCAACACATTGCAAAGCAATGTGTTGTATACCCCTCTGACACTCAAAGGGTTAAGAGCAAATGATTTTTAATAATTTTCAGGAAAATAAAAAAGACTTGCTAGGTTCCCAGGCATGCAGTGAATTAACACAATACTGTAATACTGGGCAATTCCATGGTAAATCGGGAGCTGGAATTGATTTTTAGTCCATACCCCTACCTCATGGCATGTTACCGAGCTACCTACACAAAAAGTCATGCAGGACTTGACCCTGAATCATTGTATGCTTTGGGATCGCAATCTCTTCAATAAATATAACCCGAAACTGCTGTTTGCAAATTATCACTGTGTGTCTGCTATCACTTTCCTGTTATGAGTACATTCCATAGTAATTAATGCCTGAGGCCTTTTGAGATTGGATTTTATTTGTCCCGTATGGTGAATTTGGTTTGCTCCAGAATTTCTGCACTTCACCAGACCAACTGGGGGGGGTGGTGGGATGAATGTAGGAATTGCCAGCACAGTTATGCTGCCATTTGGTTCCATTGCCAGTGGCTGCTCCAGTACCTATGATCTCTTTAGTGCATACCAAAGCACACACACCCCAACACTGTTAAGAATTTAATGGGATCAAGCCCTGATAGCCTCCCCTATAACATGGACAGGGAATGGGTGTAAAGTTACGTAATTTCCTCTGCATTTTTTTTTAAACATTATGTAAAACAAAGTGCTTCGGAAATGCCCTGAAATGCCCAGACACTGTAATGCTACCCTCCTCTTGATGCAAGCAAAGTCTAGGGGAGGATTTCCAGTGTAGATAGCTTAGTATATTGGTATTAGTCAGGTAAAGGAATAGGTTTGGTTCAGAATTTTAATAATACACCCCACCTCCCATTGAGTCCTCCCTCTATTCACTGTGACACAAAAGACAGTTACCATATTTAGCTGCTGAGACACTCATAAGTTATCGGTCCATAGATTTCTAAATATGCTTTGTAAACACAACTAGATCCTCCTATAGTCAGGAGAGCTCAGAGTTGTACCACATGGGATTGTGACATTACAAAGCTCTAACTGATGACTAGGTATGCAGTATGACTGAGCACATGGGTGTGGATAGACGTCAGTGCACCATGTCTGTCATAACCCGAAGCCTGACACAAAGACCCAATACACTCATAGGCACCACACTAACCACTTTGTTGTCATGCCAGCAAACTGCTTTGCAAGACAGCAGTCATATGATTTACTATTGTTATTCATAGCTATATAATGATGATCAGTAGAACCACACAATGGGAAGCCACAGCTGATTTGATGCTTGGAAGGGAACATCTCCAGTCACTAGAGAGTTAATACTTTGTGAGACAGAGGGGTGTGGAACATATTGCATATTTGGTTCAGATTTGCTCCATTTTTGTAAATCTGGTACTGAAAGAACAATAGTCATTTCTGGGGCAAACCTGCTGAATCATAGGGGACAAATAAAAATTCCTACTCAGTTTATTGGGCTTTTAACTCCTTAAATGTTTTGCAATGTGTTGGATATCTCTAGTTTTCAAGGGGTTAAAGGCCGATTTAACTGAAAGGGAATTATGGAGATGTGGGTTTGGTCCCCTATGGTGTAGTTGGCATGCTCCACAATGGGTCAGTTTTTTAACATAGGGCCCAAACGTTTAACTATTTAATGAACCAGAGATGCAATAACTCCATAAATGTAACTTTCTCTGTCGTCCAATACAGGTTACTGGAAACTTTGGGTAGGCGATCCGCCCCTTTAATTGTAGGCAGGAACAATTCTAAAATTGTATGCAGGGGGTGAAGCCTACCTTCCCTCCTTGGCTGCAGCTAGCCAACCAGCTCCATATAGATTTGTTCCTTGGTGAAGACACAGGCAAGAGAACAGTTCTGCTATTGTTTTAGAATTTTTTTTATTTTTCTGTTAGAAATGGAATACCACCATTAGGTGGATTACCATAACTGACAATGCCCTTAGATGTGGGTAGCTCAGTAACCAGGTGCTTTTTGTGAACCTTAAGCCCTGGGGGGAAAATCTTGGCTACAAGTTCTTTCCTCAGGAGTTGCTCACCGAGGCTTCTTCTTAATACATGGTAGTCTGAAGACAGAAGATCTGCAGGAAAGGTGAGCAACCCTTTGAGTGCTGCAGGTCCACATGTCCTACAGTGCCCCTCTGCACAGGTGTTTACCTTTGGAGTTCTTATTGCACACTCCTGAACTCACTGGGTCTATCTGTATGTCTTTTGGGTGTTTTGGAGCAGGTTTATGTGGTACTTTAACCCTTTAGCTGCTGGTTTTGCATCTTTTGGGGGGTTTTCTGACATTTTTCCTACTGGTTCAGGGTTTTTTTTGATATTCTAACATGTTCTAGTGATGTTTCATGCATTTTTATTTTACTGTTTCAATTTTGTAAAATTTGAGTACTCGCACTCGTTTCTGATTGGCTCCCGCCGTGGCAGCCATTTTGTGCTATTTCCAGAACGAGTATCCTACACAGGGCTTGGATTCTCCTTCTCTCCTCTGCTGATTAACTCTTTGCCTGCCAGATAAGTCTAGTTTAGCGATTTCTGGGGTGAAACTTTAATCCAACACACTGTACTTGGGTGATTTATTTTATTATTTGACACTGTGAGAATGTCTATACCGTTGGAGCTTGGGGCCAGACCTAAGACTAAGGATGCTGGGGTCTCTTTATCCCCCATTGTGCATTGCTCTTCCTGTCATTCAGGGTTACCTAGAGAATTCTCAGGTCATTTATGCTAAGCATGTTCTGATATACCTGAGAGTCTTCCAGTGACCTCCAGGCATGCATTAGTGCCTGTTTGGGTGCAAGAGTTCAAGGCTGCTACTCTTTCCATCCCAGTTACATGCAGACCCCCTCCTCCATCAAGTCTTCCCTGCCAAAACCACAAGGAGTACCTGACGTATCAGATTCCTCTGAGGAGGAACTGCTGGTGGATTCAGATGTTGAGGAATGTTCTGCTGTGGGCTCCTCTCAGTTTTTTTTGGGATCCCTTTGATGCTGATCCTGAGCCCTTGGCTGAGGGCCTGATGAGGGCTGTATTGACTACCCTAAACATTCCCTTAGTTCAGGAGGTTCCTTCTGATCCCTCTGATGTGTTTCAGGAGCCTAGAAAGCCTCTTACTTGCTTTCCACCCCACTCTTGACCGCCTTGTGTCTGAAGAGTGGAAATCTCCTGACAGGAAACCCTCTGTATCCAAGAAATTTGCCAAGCTTTATCCCTTCTCTGAGACAGTGCTTGCTCAGTGGGTTCATCCTCCCAAGGTGGATGCTTCTATCTCTAGGCTATCTAAATCTACTTCCTTGCCTGTTTCTGATGCGTCCGCTCTGGAAGACTGGACTGACAAGGAACTTGAGGTCTCTCTCAAGTCCATTTTTGCAACTGCTGGTACTGCCATGCGTCCAGCATTTGCTGCAGCATGGGTGAACCGGGCCATTGCGGTCTGGACTGAACAGCTCACCCTGGCTGTCTGTCTGGGCGCTCCTACTTAGATATGTTGCACCTTCTTGCCAACATTTCTGAGGCACAGCACTATGTCTCTGATGCCTTATTTGATGCCATCCGTTTGGTGGCCAGGGTTTACACCATGTCTGTGGTTGCCAGATGGGCTCTTTGGCTCAAGATCTGGTCTGCTGACGCCGCTTCCACGAAGCATTGCTTTCCTTACCTTTTCAAGGTACTTCTTTGTTTGGGCCAGATCTTAAAGATCTGATCAATGAGGCCACTGGGGGTAAGAGTACCCTTCTACCTTTGGTCCCCAGGAAGAAAACGCCACTTAAGCGTGATCGGTATTTTTGTTCCTTTCAGACTGAGACACGTTTGGCGAACCAGACTGTTCCCTCAGCTCCGCGTGCCTCCTCCAAACCCAAACAGCAATGGAAGCCCAAGGTCTCCTCCAAGCCCAAGGCTTCCAAGCCTTCTTTGGCATGACTCACTGATCCCAGGTCCTCACTCTGCTGTGGGTGGCCATCTGCATCACTACCACAGTGTCTGGGAGGATTCAATGGCGGACCCATGGGTTTTACAGGTGGTGGCAGAAGGATACAGGATCCCTTTCGTCTCTCTTCCTCCCTTTCATTTCTTTCCTTCTCATACGTCTCAGGGCGCGGAGAAACACCGGCTGTTATTCAGGCTCTACTAGACAAGGATGTTCTAGAGCCGGTTCCAGTTCAGGACAGAGGTATGGTTTTTTACTCAAACCCCTTTGTGGTCTCCAAAAAGGATGGCTGTTGTCGCCCCATTTTGGATTTGAAGGATCTCAATTCCTTTGTGATCCGGACTCATTATCACCAGGAGTCTCTACGGACGGTGATTGCTGCTATGTCCCCAGAGGAATTCCTTGCATCTCTGGATCTTCAGGACGCGTATTTACACATCGCCATTAATCCAGAGAGCCGGCAGTATCTGAGATTTGCCTGCGACCGAGGACACTTTCAGTTTTCAGCTCTTCCCTTTGGTCTGACTACAGCTCCTCAAGTTTTCAACCGTGTCCTTGGAGCCTTAGTCTCCGTCCTTCACTGGGACGGCATCAGAGTTACTCCATACATGGACAACCTGCTTCTGAAAGCCCCCTCTGTGGAACTTCTTCATCAGCAGGTTCATCTATGCATTCATGCTCTCAACCATCATGGGTGAATCATCAACATGGACAAGTCAGCTCTTGTCCCATCCCAGCGTCTGGTCTTCCTGGGTCTTCTCTTCGACACTCAGAAGAGCATGGTGTTTCTTACGAATGAGGTAGCTCACCAGATTGCCCACAGGGTTTCTGCGGTTCTAGCTCAAGATCCAAGAAGCTGGTCCTCTCTAGTGGGGAGGTACATCTCCACCATAGAAGCGGTCCCGTTTGCCATGGCACACACCAGGGAACTCCAGAGGTTTGTGATCCAGGTGTGCAAGGGTCAGCTGGACCTTCTGAAGATGTCAGTGTCCCGCCCTCTTCATGTGGAACTGAGTTTGTCATGGTGGCTCGACCTCTCCAATCTGCTGAAGGGCAAGTCCTTCCTTGTATCCTTCTGGACTGCGGTGATGATGGACGCCAGCCTCTCCGGCTGGGGGGAGGTCCTGGGTTGCCTGAGTGCTCAGGGTCGGTGGTCTCCGGAGGAATCTCTCCTTCCCATCAACTTGTTGGAGCTTTGGGCGATATTTCATGCCCTTCGTCATTGGACATCTCAGTTGGAAGACTATCCAGTCCGGGTACAGTCCGACAACGCCACGACCGTGGCTTACATCAACAAGCAGGACGGAACAAGAAGTCTCGTTGCTTGGTTAGTGGTCAAGGCTATTTTGTCCTGGGCAGAAGAACACGTTCCTGCCATATCCGCAGTGCACATTCCTGGCGTAGACATTGTCATGGAGGACCTTCTCAGTCGACACATAGTGGAGAGTGGGAACTGCACCCAGAGGTGTTCACCCTCATTGTTCAGAAGTGTGGTCTTCCTTACATCGACCTGATGGCGACAAGACACAACATGAAGATTCCAAGGTTCTGCTCTCGGTGGAGGGACCCTCTAGCTCTGGAGGTGGATGCAATGTCCATTCCTTAGTTGTTTCCTCTGGCCTATATCTTTCCTCCCCTCCCAATGTTGGACAGGGTGTTAAGGAAATTGCGACTGGAACGCTGTCCAGTCATTCTGATTGCTCTGTACTGGCCTCACCAAGCTTGGTTTCCGTAGTTGCTGGATATGTCAGTGGTGGAGCCATTCCGGCTCCTTTGCCTTCCGGATCTTCTTCTGCAGGGTTACCTGTGGAAGGAGGATGTTCATCGGCTAGCCTTAATGGCTTGGAAATTGAATCCTCAATTTTGAAGAAGAAAGGTTTTTCTTCCGGGGTGATGGCTACTATGCTCAGTGCCCGCAAACCTGTTTCTTCCAAGATCTACCATTGTGTCTGGTCGACCTTTCTATCTTGGTGTGCTGACAAGGACCTGTCTCAGGAATTTGATCTGCCTACGGTCCTGGCCTTTTTGCAGGACAGTGTGGATAAGGGCCTCAGTCTGAGTTCCCTTAAAGGGATAGTAATACTTCGTTTTAACTTTATTTTATTTTGTAGGCATTAAAAAAACATGAAGAATGATATAAGTCTTATCTCTCAAACCTTTATGGTTTATGAGATATTCACAAGCAAAGTTTCCCCCTCCCGCCCCTTTTACCTAGTGTAAGCAATCTCTTCTCAGATGTGGAATGCAGTCTATAGACCAGACAGGTAACAGCATGGGGACACTCTTATTCCTATGAAAACAATGAAATCCCTGCCCCCCTTGACAAGCTTTTCAGGTTTTTCCCTTATCTTAATTGAAGATTGTCCTTTTCTGCAGTCTACCTGGGCACCTCCCTTCTTCTCAGGCTGAACAGTGTGACATCAGTAAAAGGGGCGGGAGGGGGACACTTTGTCATTGAATTACTCTGGAACTACAACTCTGACAGAATTGAAATAACACTCTCCAAAGTCCAAATACTATGATGATTAATTAGAGCTGCTTTTATTATGAAACATTACTATCCCTTTAAGGTTCAGACTTCTGCTCTCTCTGCTTTCTTTCAGAAGCGCATTGCCATCCTTCCTGGTGTCAAGGTTTTCTTTCAGGGCATTGCTCATACTTGTCTTGCCTTCAAGAATCCCGCTCCTCCATGGAATCTTAACTTGGTTTTGGGCGTTCTTCAACACCCTCCATTTGAGTCCTTGGCTACTATTCCTCTATGCCTGTTGACGTGGAAAATGGCCTTTCTCCTGGAGATCGTGTCCGTTCGCCATGTCTCGGAGTTTCATGCTCTCTCCTGTAAACCACCCTTTTTGGCTTTTCACAAGGGCAAGGCGGTGCTTCGCACTTCTCAGGAGTTTCTTCCGAAGGTGATTTCAGAGTTCCACATCAATCAGGAGATCGTGGTGCCTTCTTTCTTCCCTGAACCCACTTCTGACAAGGAGCGGGATCTCCACTTGTTGGATGTGGTGCGTTGTCTCAAGTTTTCTGTACTTCTCACTGAGTCAATCAGGCAATCTGATGCGCTGTTAGTCATTCCTGATGGTCCCAGGGCAGGAAGACCTGCATCCAAAGTGTCTATTGCTTCTTGGATCATGTCCACTATTTGTAAGGCTTACGAGCTGAGGAAGAAGCCTGCCGCTTGATCGTCTGTGCACACCTTTTTGAAGCACTACTTTACATTGTACTAGTATCAGCTGACGCCAGCTTTGGGAGGATGATCCTGGAGGCAGTCTGTCTAGGATCTTCTTCGGTTCTTGGTGCTTCCATCACTTTTGAGCCCTGTTGGCTTTAGTTCAGTGTGGTGTGTAACAGTTTGGGGTGTTGTTACCCCTGTTCAGTGTCCATTGACACTTCATTGTTTTGTTGGGCTATCTCTGATCTGATGGTTCATATCTGCTCTGGTGACTTTGGGGGCCTTGCGCCTGCTCCTTGCCTTACTTCCCACCTCTGGGAAACTCAATAGTTGGACATCCCAAAGTTATCAGTAACCTGTATTGGACGACAGAGAAAAGAGGATTTTAGCCTTACCTGTTAAATCCTTTTCTCTTAGTCCATACAGGTTACTGGTCTCCCACCCTGTCAGGGGACCATGCTTGGCTCGCCTGTGGCAGACCATGGGGGTCCTTCGGGGTCATGCTCACAGGAGTCTTCTATACCTTCCCTTCCACTATCTAGTCAATAGTTAGTGTCTCAAATCTTTCTGGAGCTGGTTGGCTAGCTGCAGCCAAGGAGGGAAGGTAGGTTCCACCCCCTGCATACAATTCTAGAATTGTTCCTGCCTACAATTAAAGGGGTGGATCGGCTACCCAAAGTTACCAGTAACCTGTATGGACTAAGAGAAAAGGATTTAACGGGTAAGACTAAAATCCTCTTTTTCATCCATCCCTAGTAATATAAAAACAGGGAAATGTATCTGAGAAGGCACAATATAGTTATTTAGATAGATTAAACCTTTGAGTGCCAGATTAGTACACAGTGCTTTGCAATGCATTGCGTACCCCTCTGGCACTCAAAGGGTTAAATCTGATTTGTAAGAGAAGTAATATATAATCTGGATTATTTCTATTCTGTGCGTGTTGGAAGCATAAGACAGCGGTGGGCAACTGGAGGCCCTCAAGCTCCTGCTAGACTACAACTCCCACCATCCTTCTCTAAACAATGGCTGGTAGAGGATGATGGAAATTGTAGTTTGGAAGAATAAAGCCGTGAAAACTCACACACTTTGTATTTCTTATGGTATTTGTGACTTTACAATAATATTAGTTAATACATGAGTACATTCTCAGAATGTTCTTGTTTAGAAAACCTTGTAATCTATTTTGCATAGTCCAGGTCATGTCAGGCAAATGGGAAATGAAACACATAAGCACCTACTCGGCAGTTTCCTGTGTTCCATATTAAAGGCCAGGTGGAGATAAAGCACATCATGTTTAGCAACAATGGTACTAGCTGAGATACAGTTCAGTAATGTGAGTGGTTTGTATTAGTGGGAAGGTATACTCAAAAAAGTAAATCAGGGTTAGCCAATTTAAAGAAACACTAACACCTAAAAAATGATCTGAGGAAATGTACACATTAATACCCTGTACTTCATGGCATCACATAAAAAATGATCTTGTCTGATTCCTGAGGCCTAAAATCTAGACTTTTATGTGCTCTGTAGGGGCAGTCATTCTTGCCTTTTCCAGGACTTCCTGGATTCCAGGCCATAATAAAAAAATGGTGTCTATATAGAATATTCAGCAGATGCTCTAAATAATGCAAATGTAAAATTATATTTTAGGGCTCTAAATAGCATAAAATAAAAATTATTTGCAAGTGCTAGGTGTAATTATGATATTTAAAATTATAGGATGCAGTTTCATTTTTAGGTGTTAATGTTCCTTTAAGCCCCTAGGATGCTAAGCAAAGCTTTGGTGAGATCTTTAACATCGTAGGGGTTAAAAAATAATTTAGTCCATCATTCTCCATTTTAGCACATGTGCAGTCTGGTTTTATATGCACAAGAACTAAAATAAGGCATAGGGCAGAGGTAGCCAACCGCGGTCCTCAAGAGCTGCCAACTGTGCATGTTTCTGAGATCTCTCTGCTTGAGCACAGGTGAATCAATCAGTGGCTTAGTCACATGAACCCTTTGAGTGCCAGAGAGATATCCAACACATTGCACTGAAATGCGTTGGATACCTCTCTGGCACTCAAAGGGTTAATGAATCCAACTGCACTGATTCAGGGTTACCCTAAAAAACATACACTGTTGGTAGCTCTTGAGAACCAGGGTTGGCTATCCCTGGCATAGGGACTTACATGAAACTGATCTAGATTATAAATAATTCACTGATACATTGTTCAGCCATCATTACCTTCATTCAAAAGACAGAGAGAGGGAGAGAGTGAAACTATTTAGGTCTTGTGCATATGGGAAATAGCAACACCACTACACTGCTGCCATGCTGGGCATCTCATGTCCTTTGTACTGAATGCAAGGGAAAGCATGCACTTTAAGTATGCAGCTGGCCCACTTAGGCATCAAAAGTACTTAATAGGCTGGTACCCACTTGGGCCAGCCCTAGAATTGGATCACAGCAAGCAAAGAGCATCACAACAATTCAGTCACCCATGACATTGGACTGTACTGTAGCCTTAGGCGGTTAACGTCCAGTGATGTGTCAGGACTGTCACTGCTGTTTTTGCCTAAAGGACCAGTGACGGTCCTGGCACATCACATATTTTTTACTAACAGCGCTCCTGTGGGAGCACTGTGAGCAGTAGCGGGGACTGAAAGTGATTGGAGTGCCCGGAGAGATCACTATCAGTCCCCCGTTCAGTATGCTGGCACACGTGATCAGTCACATGTGATGGCACGTCAGACTTCGCTATCTGGTCCTTAAAGGACCACACACCCCGGGACCGCTGGTCTTTAAGGGGTTAAAGGCCGATGTGCAGAACTTGCTAAGCAATGTGTTGTACACCCAGCTGGGCCGTAACATTTTAAGTTGCATCCAGGTACTTACTAGCTTTTTCTATAACATAGTCACATAATTGCTTCTTTGAATGCCAGATGGGAGTGCAGTGCAATGTGTTTCATACACTTCTAACCAATTTCCCTTGCCTCTAGTTGCTTTGAAGTGCAGCAGTTTGATGGGCTTCACTCAGTCACAGAGAGACTTTATATAAGAACTCTTTCAAAGGGATGCACACTCCAGTAGTACTCTAAGGGTTAAGTTAGAATGGTCTAGCTGAGCCCTCACACACTGAACATCATGGGGTTCCTCAGTGCTAGAAACATGTGATACGCCTTTCCTTCAGTTGTGGGGTTAATAGTGTTTGATATAGCGATGTCAAAGTCTAATTTGTTGTATGTATCTTTATTTCCGCAGGGCTGTTGCTACACCTGTGGCCAGGGCTATGGGGATAAAGAGCAAAGTTCGGCTAAAAGCTCCTGTTAATCCTGTCTTGGAGAGTTTCTACATCTCGTGCTCAAAGAACCCATCTCAAGTAAGTGATTGAACTATTGTTCACTTCAGTCACATGATTCTGTGTCCTCCAGTCACTGTGCGGCAGAGTTCTGCTACTAAGCATAAGAGCTTATGAATTCTGGGTGCATCAAGTAGTGTTGTGTTGGCAGATAACCTTGTATGCTAAAGAGGCCTCCAGTGCATTGCTTCACAGTGCATTGCAGAGAACTCATCATCCAAGGGGTAAAGAAATACAATTACTAAAATAAATCTTACTTTATAGTTAAACATGTCCAAAACTACCTTTTTTTAAATGGAACTTTTTATCACCTTGAATTCTAGTGAGCCCTCCAATGTATTGCAGTTCACAGTGTTTGAGGCCTCTCTAGCATTCAAGGGAGTCCAATCCCCATTTAAATCTTTGAATATTTTTATTTTATGTCTGCAGCGCAGTTGATTAGACCCAGTATTGCTCCAATTTTCTTTTGTTCTTAAGATCCAATTAGATTTTTTTTATCAATGAGACTTGCTAGCCAGGGAGAAAAAGTTGCTTGTTCAATCCTCAACATACTTTAGACTCCACACATATCTTCAACTAGTATAAGGCTGAGCTTTAACTATCCTCAGTCCTCTCAACAATGTCACAAAACTCGGCCTCCATCAGCATCATGAGAGCCCTCAGCCACCATCACAGCCCTCAGCATGCATCACCACAATCAGCTCCCCACTCCATACACAAGCACAGTCTTAAGCTTTCCAACAGCAAAATCCTCAGCCCTTTAATTCAGCCCCTATAATTACCAACACAGCCTTCAAACGTGATTACCACCATCAGAGCATTCACCCTCGCCACCTCAATCAGAACATTCAATGCTCATCACCACCATCAGAGTCCTAAGCCCATGGCGTCACTCACACTATATATATATATATAAATATACACACACACATAAACACACACACAGACAAATCACAGATACACGCATATATATATATATATATATATATATATATATATATATATATATACACACACACACACATCACAGAGACACACACACACATATATATACACAAATCACAGCCTCCCATCCCAACAACTGAGCCCTCAGCTCCTCACCAACAGAGTCCTGAACCATTATTTGTGTATTTGGGGGCCTCCATTCCCTGTTTCGCTGGGTCCTCAAAGGTTTGTAAGACACCCCTGATTGTAGAGGACAGACAAAATGACTGTTGTACTAAGAATAACTGGAGCAATTCTGTATCAAACCAGATGCAGGATAGAGGACAGATAAACATACTCAAATTCATATTGATTGAAATTATGCTTTTTTAACCAATTGAATGCTAGAGAGGTCACCATCACATTGCAAATCAATCTGTTGGGGACCTCAAACATTCAAAGGGTTAAAACACATTTAAATCAAAGGGAGCGTTTGTTACTTATGTTAGGGTTTAACACCTGACCAACAAGTTTCAGCAGGCCGTTAAAATGTTGTCTAGGGGTCAATGATAAATTATTGGCAGTGGAAGTAAAGCTGGTATTTTTCCCAGATAAGGTGGCACCCTACCCGTGGTGCCGTTGCTGTTCTGCCTTTAGTACATCAGCCTCCTTCAGATTAGCCTAAGCATCTATTTTGTCTTTGAGTGGCACTTCTGTTGTCTGTCTGTTTCATGCCAACCCTGAAGGACACTCTGAAAGCTGAGGTGAAAGTTGGATAATAATGGAATATGTACTTTTTAGGTGTGGCAGGGCTCTTCAGGTGAGTAAGAAGCCTATGGAGTTTGGATACCTCACAGGTTTCCAAAATCGCACAAACTTAGAGTAAATAACAAAACCAAATATTTACTAGTGCCAGTAAATAACAAAACCAAATATTTACTAGTGCCCCTTAGAATACCAGCAGGTCAAGAAGAGCCTGTGCAGTGCATTGTGAAGCAATATGTTGGACACTCCTCTGGCACCCAAAGGATTAACCATTTGAGTGCCAGAGAGGTATCCAACACATTTCAATGTAATGGGCACTCATAGGTACATTAACACCTAAAAATGATGTTTAGTTATACATACTTAACCCTTTAAAGGGATAGTAATACTTCGGTTTAACTTTATTTTATTTTGTAGGCATTAAAAAAACATGAAGAATGATATAAGTCTTATATCTCAAACCTTTACAGTTTAAGAGATATTCACAAGCAAAGTTTCACCCTCCCGCCCCTTTTGCCTAGTGTAAGCCATCTCTTCTCAGATGTGGAATGCAGTTCATAGACCAGAGAACAGTAGGGGACAATCTTCTTCCTATGAGAACAATGAAAACCCTGCCCGTTTTCAAGTGTTTAAGGTTTTTCCCTTATCTTAATTGAAGATTGTCCCTCTCTGCAGTCTACCTGGGCACCTCCCTTCTGCTCTGGCTGAACAGCGGGGGGATACTTTGCTTGTGAATATCTCTTAAACCATAAAGGTTTGAGAGATAAGACTTATATCGTTCTTCATGTTTTTTTAATGCCTACAAAATAAAATAAAGATAAAACGAACTGTTACTATCCCTTTAAAACGAAGTATTACTATCCCTTTAAGGGCCAGAGAGTTATCCAACACAATGCATTTCATATCTGTCTGGGGCTCCTATTTTGGTTCTTTCCAGAGCTTCCATTACCATATCCATCTTGCTAGGAGTCTACAGTGATTATTCTGCACTGTCTTTACATGGACTGAGATAATGTACCAGCTTTTCTGAATAGAAAACAGTGTGTGCTAATCTCAATCCATTAACAGTATTATCACAAACAATTAACCAACACTTGCCTTTATAGGAGAGTCTACACATGAAATCAGAATGCAATGTTAGAGTTGGATTTTATGGATCTAAAGTAAAATAGAGACATTTTATAGGCGTTAGCTGGAAATACGTGATATTTAAAATATAGGAACTGGAGAACATCACTGGAGAAATCATCTCCATGTTATCACCTCTTTATCACACTTTAGTGCATAACAACCCCCCCATGAATAATATCACTTCTCCTTTCACAATGTGTTGGACACCTCTTTAGCATTCAATGGGTTACAGTTTAGCTGTTACGTGTTCACATTCTATCCTCATCTATAAAGCAATGGTAGTATTTATGTGTGCACTATGATGCAGTTGGTTTGCAGTCATGTGTATCCTGTTCTTATGGAAGTATCAGCTTCTTTATGTTAAAATAACTTGCAAAGCGTTGCATAATCAGCAAGATAGTTAATCTGTTTTCTCTTTGAAGCTGTGTTCTCATAACGGTTCCTTCACACTGGGAACAACAGAACAATGTTAACCCTTTGAGTGCCAGAGGGATACAGAACGCATTTCAAACCTATACCCCTCTGGCACTCAAAGGGTTAAAAACACTGCCCTAATGTCACAACCGTGGTACACAGGGGGGCTATAACAATACTATTCTGCACAAAATTGGGAACTGGAACCATTTTCTTAGTGCTCTACCTGACTAACGCCAATTTACTGAGGTACTTGCATCAAATATGGAGGGCAATGTTAACTATGTGTTAACAAGACAAACAGTGAAGTGGAGTAATTTGACTCCATTTGTCCGAGTAGGCTATAAGAGAGGCATTTACAGTTTATGCACCAGCATGCACTAAAGCGTTCATACTCCATATGACATACACCAGGATGTAGGCTCATGAGTAGTGCCAATGTTCCAGTGCAGAAAATTAGACTCACGGGCAATTTTTCCCCCAGATGCTTCCTGTCAGACTGTTCTTATGAGCAACTGTCACCTAGAGTGAACACAGCCTATTGCAGGTCTCCAGTGAGAGACAGAATGATTCAGCAGGCCTGAACTGTATTACAGCTAAGGAGAAGCCATGAAAATCATTGACAGGTTAGAGAGATTGGCATTCTCAGTGCAACTTCCAATAAAAGCATCCAGCCTACATGAGCATCGTCCAATCATATGGCTAACACAACACAGGCCAGCCATCAGTCACCCCCCAGTCATGACCCCCAACAATGGGATTGCCAGGACAAGGCAGGGCATCTCAGGTAAGTGCCATCAATGGCATCAACAAGGCTATATCACAGCTCTGTTGAAGTTGCCTGCCAGAAATAGCACTTACTGCATTGCCCCATGTATTAACAAATGAGATCTTGCATAGCTAAAATATGTTTTTAATATGACTGTATTTTAACCCCTTATGTGCAAGGGAGGTGGAGAGCTATACGGTTCATGCAGGTCATGATCCTGGTAGGTGCTTTTTATCTCCTTGAGGCCCAGAACGGTTGATGGGAACTTTTTAGTGGAAATGATAGCTGCATGTGACTTTTAATTAGCATATGGTAATGTACTGCAGTGGTTAAAAACCTGTTTACTTTTTCTTGAAGACAGAATCCCTTTTTGTGTTTGTTGAATGTAGGACCATGTTTTGGCAATCGTGTGACTTGCGTCTGCTTCCACCTAATCAAAACAAAAGAACCGGGGATGTTTTATGGCAGAGTATTCCTCAAGGGACCTCATGTCCTCTTCTGTCAGAGCATTACTAGGGGAAACCCAGGCATGCTTTTCTTACATCAGTGCAATATATATGTAGATCTATGAGAGAACTATGAATAGTAAATATAGGGGAATCATGCAAAATACAGGAACATAAATTATATGAACATTGGCAAAGTTCTGAAATATAGACGTACACAGTACTTAGGGAGGTGCAGTAAGAAAGTGGAGCAATGTTGGGGTAAACCAACTGCACCATGGGGAGTAAATACAAATTTGGTGGCATTTCCTTTATGCTTGGTTAGTACATGGAGTTAACCCTTTGAGTTCCATAGGGGTATGGAGCACATGCGTTGCATACACCCCTGACATTCAAAGTGTTAAATAAAGCAGAGAGGAAAGGAATACCACAAAACACCCACAGGCTGTGCCACAAGCAAAGGTAAAGACAGAAATGTTGGTGTAAGTACAATAGTAAATTAGTGTTAGGCGGGAATAGGACTAAAATGGAGTCATATCTGCACATGCATTGTGGCGTGCCTAAAGGTAATTGTGATTATGACACCTGTAATGATACATTCATATTTATAAACACATTTTGTGGTCAGATAAAACAACATTTAAAGTATTAATATTTAAATTTAGACAACTATATTACAGTGGACAAATGATTTGACTGAAAAGGATCCAGGTTGCCTGGTGTGCAGACATGCAAAGCAGTGTGTTCAGCAGGCAGAGTACTAAGACTAGGGAGACAGGAGGTAGAGCTCAATATGGTAAGTTGTTTGTGTGATATATTTATATTTTGTTGGCACTAGAGTGCATAGATCTAGATCAGTGGTTCTCAACCCATGCCCTCAGTGGCTATTAACAGGCCAGGATTTGAGAATTTCCTTTTAAGAGCACAGGTGAGTTAATCAATACGACTGAGCCTCTGATCAACACACTTGTGTTTTAGCAGGGAAATTCCTAAGTCCTGGCCTGTTAGTGGCCACTGAGGGCATGGGCTGAGAACCTCTGGTCTAGATTGCTGTTCAGTCTGTCTTTCATTTTCTTCAGTAAAACCTCATACCCAGTTTGGTCATTAGCCTCCTTCTACACTTAAGATAGACATATACCTACCCCAGTTATGTCGATTGCCTCACTTTTCTGCTCTCTATCATATCTGTGTCTGATAGTTTTTTGAATCCACTCCCAGACAGGCATATTAGAAAGATGAAAGAGGGAATGTACTAATATAATTAGTACAGACACCTCAGCCTTGTTCTCTCCTTGCCTCTCCACCAATGACACATATTAATCCCACAAGTAATTTCCCAAAAAATGGAGGAATTCTGTAGAACTAATGATTTCAAAAATTCCCAATGCTTTAGAGACCTCTCTAGAATTCAGGGGGTTAAAATCCCCATCTAAATCAGTGGGAACTTTTTTTGCTCCCCTATAGTGCAGTTGGTTTGCACCACCATTCCCCAATTTTTTCTTTGAACATACGGCCCTATGTCTCTTGTTCTTCACCTTGTAAGGTCTCTGTGTCCCTCCCCCAGGTCTGCCCCCTACTCCTCTAGCAAGTCTTTCCCAACCAATAAGCACAAATCTTTGAAACCTCTGCAGGATTTCCCCATCCTCACAAATACAGGTGTCCCCCACAGATCTCCCCCACCACAAACAGATGCCTACCCTCTCAAGACCACCCATAGAGAGGAGACATATAATGTACTAAAAAGGTAGAGCAATTCTGAGGCAAACCAAAAGCATTGTAGGGACTAAGTAAGTTGCATTTGGGTTGGTCCTGAATTGCTCCTCTTTAGCTTGATAAATAAGGCCCAGTTTGGTCTGGGGAGGATGAAATCTGAAATACTAATCAAAAGTAGTGCAATTGTGGGGCAAACCAAGTGCACCATAGGCAACAAATAAAAATGCCCATTTCTTTAAATTAGGTTCTCATCCCCTTGTATGCTAGACTCCTGCCAGTGTGTTGAAGGGGACAGAAGGCAGAAAACTGGACAGGTTTCAACCCTAGGCTGAGGTAAGGGGATGTTAAGTACCCTGTACGGCGGCTGCTCAAGCCGACCGCATTTGTCTTCAGCGGCTCCAGCCGCATTGTCCGCCCCATGCTGTGCTTCCATTGATGCAGGATCCTTGTCATATTGGCGGCTCAGCCGCTGGTGAGGTCAGGTTCGGCTCAGCCGCCTCTGTTGCTGGTGCCCTGGCGGCGGATGACGTCACTATTGAGCGCATGTCCAAAGCATGGATATGCACTCCATTTAAAGAGACAGCCACCTGTTGGCTGCTCCTCCTCTTCCTCCCTGTTTTACCTATTTAAACTGCCTGGACACAGGGCTTAGTTGCCCTTTCATTGGTGACCAGTGCAGTTCTTGAGTTTGGGCTCTGTGTATGATCTGGCTTGTTTGACTAACCGACCTGGTGCTGACTTGTGGCTCTATCTGATTACCATCTCCGTGTATGACCCTTGGCTTTGCCAGACATCCATTCTGGTGCAGACAACCGGCTCTGGCAGACTACCCGTTCCGTGTATGATCCCTGGCTCTGGCTGACTACCCCCTCCGTGTGTGACTTCTGGCTTGTCTGACTGTCCGTTCTGGTGTTGACCTGGGGCTCTGTCCACTGCGGATCCAGCATACCAGCGATTCAGTGGACATCCTGTCTGGTGCAAACATGTGGCTCTGGCTAATGACCCGCTCCGTGCATGACCCCTGGCTTGTCTGACCACCCAGTCTGGTGCTGACCTGTGGCTCTGTCTAACTACCCTGTGTGTGGCCTTCCGTTCAGTTAGATAACCAATCTGTTGCATGCTTGTGGCTGTGGCAGACTCTGTCCTAGTGCCTTCCCAGTTGCCAGCTCTCCCAAGTGCGGACCTGGGACTTTGGTACCCCTCATCTCTGCCTGGCTTCTCCCAGGTGCGGACCTGTGGTACTGCAGACTCTCCTAGTTCCATTGTTGGGATACAGTTATCTAGAGAATCACATGGTAGCAGGCTTCTATTCCTGGTAGTTGTCTCTTGCTCCATTGTGCGCCTCTCTTTTGTCTCGTATATTTATATACTGTCTTGTGATATTTCTGTACTGTTGCTGCCTAAATAAAGTTGGTGTTACCTTGAAGTACTTGTCCTGTGCTCCTTGCTGGGACCGTGACATGGGGGCAGGGGAGATGTGTGTTTGTGTTACCTGCACTTGTTATTGATTCTCCATCTCTGTTACTGATTAGTAAGTAAACTCACCTGTCCTCTAGATTGTAATTATTAGTGATCAGTGCCCACAATCCCATTTGTTTCTTCCTGTTTCTGTAGGTTATGATACATTTCTGTGGGATATGTTGGCAATGGAGAGATATGCAGATGAAACTGCATAAAAGGCGCCTACTTTTCGAGTCACAGAGATTTTAGTACACAGGATCCATAGAATAACATACGAATTGAAAAGGTGTCTTTGATTACAGAGTCTTGTGATTGTTTCTGTGCACCCACCAAATGTCTGTATCCCTCCTGCAGTTTAATGTATAAGCAAAGATATATTATAAAATAAAACGTATTGCAGGGCTTTCGCTGCTGAGTAAAACAAGGGTACTCCCACTGTCATGAGATACTTTATTCAAGTTTTTACATTATCACAAATTGGGGACCTGTTACCATCGCATTCTATGGAGAACTGCAGCCAGTGATTCACATCTCCCACCAGGTGAACTGTAAATGGACACCAGATTCTACTGTTATTGCAAAATACTAGTGTTAGCGGCAGTATATTTGTAATGAAATATGTACCAGCAGTGGGTATACACTTGTTATACTTGGCAGGAAACATCATCCAACATATGATTTTTTTAACTGTATTTAACCTATTTCATTTTTAGCTGCTAGTATTCCTTTAAATCTTTAAAGGGATACTAATGTTTCACAAAAACAGCAGCTCCAATTAGTCTTCATAGTATTTGGGCAATGGAGAGTGTTATTTCAATACTGTCAGAGTTGTAGTTCAAGAGTAATTAAATGATAAAATATCCCCCTCCTGCCCCTTTTACCTAGTGTAAGCCACCTCCCCTCAGATGTGTAATCTGGCTCCTTGACCAGACAGATCATAGCAAGGGACAATCTTCTTACTTTGAGAACAATGAAAACCCTGCCCCTCCTTGACAGGTTTTTGCTTATGCTAACTGAAGAGAAGTGACCAGTGTTACATCAGTAACAGGGACAGGAGGGGGATACTTTATCATTCAATTACTCTTGAACTACAACTCTGACAGTATTGAAACAACACTCTCCATGACCCAATACTATGAAGGTTAATTGGAGCTGCTGTTTTTGTTAAACATTACTATCCCTTTAACACGTTGAGTGCCTGAGGGGTATGCAATGCTTTGTGAAGCAATGCATTGCATACCGCTCTGGCACTCAATGGGTTAACCTGCTGAGTGCCAGAGAGGTATCCAAAAGCAGTGCGTTGCAATGTGTAGCAACACATTTCTTGACTATACTTTGCACACTCCTTTAGTCCATGAAGGGTTATTGTATTCCGTCTCACAACCATTGTCATTTGGCATTATCTCTGAATTCATCTTGTGCTGAAAACCACCCTTGTGTTTAGTCACTGTCAGTACTCATTGTCCCAGCCAGCTATCAGTGTCCCTTTGTCACCATGCACAATGATACAGTGTCACAATGTGCCTCTGGTCATAACCTAGAATCAAACACTTAAAGCTGCAGTGCTGTAGTCTTGTACAGGATTTGTTTTCATTTCTAACCATTGTTCACTAATTGCATTGATAGTTATTAGCTTACTTGTCAAAAGTTTTATAGATCTGATTTATAGACCTCCTGGGTCCTAACTTTATTTTTTTTTAACTCTTTAAGGAACAGATGGGTGTGTTTTGTAATGCTTTGCAAGTCCCTCTTATTTGCATTCAAAGGGCTAAATAAACAATGCATAAAACAAGAACAGTAATTTTTATATGGGCAATAAGAATAATGACATACAACTTCATCCTTGTTGCAACTATTTATTAAAAAAATAATACCACAAAAAAAGTAAAGTAGACCTGTCAGCTTAAGACAAGGTTACCTTGTTTTACAGAGAATTCAGATCTGCCTATATGCTGTACCTAGCCATTTTATGCAAAATAGCTTTTGAAAAATTATGTTTTGGTGGCACATACTACTAATGCTACTCAGTACTGTTCAAGGCCAAACTTCTCAATCGCTGTGCTATTAGCAATGGCCCTTGAGTGTGGGCTCTGCATTCAAACACAGTGTGTGTGGTAATACTGGCCCAACACAGACACTAATTAGCATAAAGTGCCAAACCTTGCCAATTTCAAATAAAGGTCCATATTCATACTATCAACAAATGTCTGGTACAACATAGAGGTAGTTTTTAACTATTATTTTTGTTAAATTAATTAAATTTACCTTAGGGGGACAGGTCAATTTAACTTGTACAATACCTTGGTTCCCCATTTGGTACTCAGAGGCTTAACTTAACCCCTTAAGGACCACGTGACGTGCAACGTGTGGGAGCTTCACGGACTTATTACTTACAGCACTCCTGTGGGAGCATCACGTCACGTACTTATTACTTACAGCACTCCTGCAGGAGCGTCACATCACGTACTTATTACTTATAGCGCTCCTGCGGGAGCATCACATACTTATTACTTACAGCGCTCCTGTAGGAGCATCACATACTTATTACTTACAGCACTCCTGCAGGAGCGTCACCTACTTATTACCTACAGCGCTCCTGCGGGAGCGTCATGTACTTTTTCCTTACAGCGCTCCTGAGGGAGCATCACGTACTTATTACTTACAGCGCTCCTGTGGGAGCGTCACGTACTTATTACTTACAGCACTCCTGTGGGAGCGTTGTGTACTTATTACTTACAGCACTCCTGCGGGAGCATCACGTCACGTACTTATTACTTACAGCACTCCTGCAGGAGCATCACATCACGTACTTATTACTTATAGCGCTCCTGCGGGAGCATCACGTGCTTATTACTTACAGCGCTCCTGTAGGAGCATCACATACTTATTACTTACAGCACTCCTGCAGGAGCGTCACCTACTTATTACCTACAGCGCTCCTGCGGGAGCGTCATGTACTTTTTCCTTACAGCGCTCCTGAGGGAGCGTCACGTACTTATTACTTACAGCACTCCTGTGGGAGCGTTGTGTACTTATTACTTACAGCACTCCTGCAGGAGCGTCACGTCATACTTTTTACTTATAGCGCTCCTGTGGGAGCATCACATACTTATTACTTATAGCGCTCCTGTAGGAGCATCACATACTTATTACTTACAGCACTCCTGCAGGAGCGTCACCTACTTATTACCTACAGCGCTCCTGCTGGAGCATCACGTACTTATTACTTACAGCGCTCCTGCGGGAGCGTCACGTACTTTTTCCTTACAGCGCTCCTGAGGGAGCGTCACGTACTTATTTCTTACAGCACTCCTGTGGGAGCGTCACGTACTTATTACTTACAGCACTCCTGTGGTAGCGTCACGTACTTATTACCTACAGCGCTCCTGCAGGAGAGTCACGTACTTAATACTTACAGCGCTCCTGCGGGAGCGTCACATACTTTTTCCTTACGGCGCTCCTGAGGGAGCGTCACATACTTATTACTCACAGCGCTCCTGTGGGAGTGTCACGTACTTATTTCTTACAGCACTCCTGTGGGAGCGTCACGTACTTATTACTTACAGCACTCCTGTGGGATCATCACGTACTTATTACTTACAGCACTCCTGCTGGACCGTCACGTCATGTACTTATTACTTATAGCGCTCCTGTGGGAGCGTCACATACTTATTACTTATAGCGCTCTTGTAGGAGCATCACGTACTTATTACTTACAGCGCTCCTGCGGGAGCATCACGTACTTATTACCTACAGCGCTCCTGCTGGAGCGTCACATACTTATTACATACAATGCTCCTGCTGGAGCGTCACGTACTTATTAGTTACAGCGCTCCTGCGGGAGCGTCACGTACGTATTACTTACAGCACTCCTGTGGGAGCGTCACGTACTTATTACCTACAGCGCTCCTGCGGGAGAGTCACGTATTTAATACTTACAGCGCTCCTGCAGGAGCGTCTCGTACTTTTTCCTTACTGCAGAGTAAAAACAGGGTCTGAAATTGACCAGTCCAAAACATTAGAGGTCTCTCTCAGACCCCAACTCGGTGTGCTGGTACACGTAACAGGTCATGTGTACGTGCTCATCGGCACCTTCCTGAGTAAAACAATGGCACTTCCACAGAGAGAGATATTTTATTCAAAAGTTATTGCAGCTCAAACTTGATTTTTTTAGGTGCAATATCTCCATGGCCCGAAATTGTACAGTGGTGCTGTTGCTACACCATCCTATGGAGGTTTATGGTCAGCTGACCAGATCTGATCCATAAGATGGTGTAGCAACAGCACCACTGTACAATTCCAGGCCATTGAGATATTGCGCCTAAAAAATTAATCTTTGGGCTGCAATAACTTTTGAATAAAACACCTCTCGGCTGTGGAAGTACCATACTTTTACTCAAAGGATAAACCCTACAGTATATATATTTGTACATATTAAGTGTTGCTATTCCTTTAAAAGCACACTGTGTTAAACAGAAAGTTGTTCTTATATGAAAAACATTTTGTGACATCTGCTGATATACATGTAAACTTTTCTAAACTTTGTTAAAACATAACCCTTTGAGTGTCAGGGGGTATGCAGTGCATTGCGTACCCCTCTGGCACTCAAAGTGTTAAAGTGGAACTACCACCGCTAAACAACTTGATCTCCAATAATTCCCCATCTGGCAACTAGCTGCTCAGTAGCGCTAGTCACCAGAATTATTACCTTATTCAATAGAATTCTTCATTCTTCCCTGCTGACAGACAGGACAGAGCGCAGACATCTTTCCATAGTGACGTCTGCACACCTGCACTGTCAGTCCCAGCCTGCTCTAGGAGGTGTTGCTAGGAGCCGTTCGGGTCTGGAAGGGACTAACAGCGCAGGCTGTTGGAAAACCTCATTAGGATTCCATGGACACTGTGTGCTACCCAGTGAGACTGAACTATCTTGCAATACAGTCTCTTTTTATGGGGCTGAAGAGGGAGCCACATGGTTTTCTAGTCCTCAAGGCTCACAATGCATTCCTGGCTTCATTGTCAGGTCTACACCCAGTGGAGCAGATCTGCCGATACGGCATTATCAGAGTTACAGTTGCACTTTAAAGAAGTATGCACTACAGGGTTAAATAAACCTGGCACTCAGTAGATTACAGCAATATATACATCACAAATTAAGCTACAGCAGTGAACCCAGAGCTGGTGTGTATTATACATGGATTTGTATTGTACTAGCCATGCCCACAACTCAATGCAGTGTGTGTGGTCAATACAGCTGTCCTCCCCTCATAAGTACGCCATGTACGTTGATTACTCTGCCTAATGTAAGCGTGTCCAAACATGCTCTCAGGAGCCCTGTACTGGCCAGGATTTAAAGATAACCCTGTGTGGTCAGGTCACTGTAATGGATATACTATGTAGCTGTTACCTTACATGCTTAACCATATTGATGCTTGCTGTGAAAACTGTGTATACTTTTCCTGTCGTTGGTAAAAATATTATTAATAGGAAAAAAAAAAAGATAACCGTATGTGAGTATGACAGGGTTTATCAATGGCTCATTCATCGTGGATAACCCAGCTGTGATAAATAAGGGAAATCCTTACATCCTGGCATGTACCTTTCCCTTGAAGACATGTGTGACACCCTTGACCTAATGGGAAATGAGAAAGCGAGACGTGCAAGTAAAATAGCTTCCTCAATATGCAGAACAATCACACATGCAGGATCAAATATCTCACAATAGTCTGGGGTCCAGTCACCTTAATTTAACATACACTTTCTGTTTGTTATAAATTATGAATATTTTTAAGACAGCCAAGAGTGGATGGGGCTAGTGTCATGTGAAGAGTGGGGATGTGGCCACTGGCAGGGATATGATGAATTAACAAAATGTGACTGACATGTAAATCTGATTTCTCTCCCTTTTCAGGGCAAGTCTCTCTTTGGGCCTGAACTGAAGCAAATTATAAGTGAGGCCACTGGAGGCAAGAGCAATCGGTTGCCTCAGATTTCCCAACACCCTAACTTAGCGAGGAAACAGCATCTTTTTCATCACCTCCAAAACAAAGTGCAAAGGCCGAATCCGAGCGTGTCCCAGGCCAGCATCCCACAGCCAGCCACCAAGCCCAGACAGCAGTGGCTTTCAAAGCACGCCACCGCCAATCCCGAGTCTGGCAAGTCTGCATCCATTGCGGATTAGTGGGTTTTCAGAAGGGTACAGGATTCCCTTCAAATCCCTTCTTCCCTACCAATTCTTCCAGTCCAGAACTCCTCTGGGTCAAGAAAAGCTGTGTCTTTTCAAAGAGGCAGTTCAGGCTGTCTTGGGCAAGGGAGCCCTGACTCCAGTTCCTCAAGAGAGAGGTTTAGGTTATTATTCAAACCTATTTGTGGCGGCCAAGAGGGACAGCGGAAGTTGTCCTATCTTGGACCTCAAAGACCTCAATTCCGTTGTGGAAACTTCATGCTTCAAGATGGAATCATTGTGCTCTGTCATTGCAGCTATGTGCCCAGGAGTTTTTGGCCTCCCTGGATCTGCAGGATGCTTACTTGCATGTACCAATTCACCAGGTTCGCTTGTGACTTGGGGCACTTCCAGTTCACCACTCTGCCTTTTGGGCTTACCTCTGCTCCTCATTTGTTCGCCAGAGTCTTAGGGGCGTTGATTGCCCCTGTATGTAAGACTGATGCATTATTTGTCATCCCTGAGGGTCCTAGGGTTGGTATGGCTGTGTCTGAGAGAAACCTGTTCCTTTCTGCATTAGGACGCACTCCACCAGGTCAGTTGGGGCCTCCTGGGCCTACAAGAATCAGGCCTCTGCTGAGAAGCAGTGCAAGGCGGCTACTTGGTCTTCTGTGCAAACCTTTGGAAAGCACTATTGTGTTGATGTTCTGGCTTCAGTTGAGGCCAGCTTTGGCAGGAAGGTCCTGGGGGCCATTCTGCCAATTTAGGAGCTTTTCTTTCCTGTGCCGTTCTTTAACTGTTTGAGCCCGGTTGGCTTATGTTCTTGTGTGCTGTATTATTGTTATTCAGTGTCCGCTGATGCTTTGTTTTGTTTGGGCTGTTCCTTCTCCTGGATAGTCTGTGAGAACTCAGGTATCATGGGGACTGGCACTTGGTCCTTTCCTTTTTCTTCCTACCCTGGGAGCTTAATGTTGTTTCATCCCCATGGTACCTGTATGTCATACTGGACAACAGAGAAAAGAGTATTTTAGTTTTACCAGTTAAAGGGCTAGTAATGTCCAAAAAAAAGTTTTTTTGCATTTAGAAGAGCTTAAAATGCTGAGCTAAATGCAAAAAACCATATCTCTCAAACCGTTATGAGAGATATAGTCATTTAAAGTTCGATGTCTCCTACTGACAGCTGTAAATCTGTCAGCTAGAGATCCCTGACAACCGACACGGAGGTGCTTGAGCAGAGCCGCAATCTCGTTAGTTACAACAAATCCCTTCATTGTAATGGTCTAAAACGTGCGCAACCCACAACATCTAGAATTTTTACAGCCTACAGGGAGGAGCTGTCAACTTGAGAGTGCTGCTTTCCCTTTAACCCTCAGATTGCTAGAGGGGAGACCAGCATATATTCTGCCCACCCCTCCAACATTCTAAAACAGTGTCTTTATTCAGGAACTCTATTCAAGAAGACAGAGGGTTATTTCTGTGGCAAATAAACATACCTGTTGCTCAGCAACGTGTTGCACATCCCTCTGATCCTCAAGGGGTTAATATAAACTTGGGCCACACCAGTCCTGCATTTCCAGTTCATAGCTGTGTGTACAAACCAGGAAATGACCATCTATGTTAGACAGTGGAGTGGGAGGGATTTTGCCCACAGTGTCCACCTTTTCTTACAATTAAAGGGATAGTAATGTTTCACAATAAAAGCAGCTCCAATTAAATCTTCATAGTATTTGGGCCATGGAGAGTGTTATTTCAATACAGTCAGAGTTGTAGTTCAAAAGTAATTGAATGATAAAGTATCCCCCTCCCAGTCCTTTTACTGATGCAACACTGCTCACCTCAGAGCAGCAAGATGGATAGCAGCAAGGGACAATCTTTAGTGAATATAAGGAAAAACCTGTCAAGGGGGGCACAGTAAGAAGATTGTCCCTTGCTGTGAGCTGTCTGGTCAAGTGACCAGATTCCACATCTGAGGGGAGAGAGGTGGCTTACATTTGCTTTTTTGTGAAACATTACTATCCCTTTAAGTAGGGGCTAATGAGAAACTGTATAAAGAGACAGTAAAAAGGTACAACATGAAGGTGTACAGGGTTGTGGAATTCATATCGCCTGATGCCCGGGACATGTAGTTGCGGGCAGGTACATTTTTCTCCCATTTACCCTGCTTCTGGCAAACAGAGCTGGACTTACAGCCCGGTGATGCTGTGAATTTTTTTTCCCCCCACTCTATATCCCGGTGCCGACAGCTCCCTTCATTGAGTCTATTGACTCAATGAAGGGAAGCTATTGTGAATGGCGCATGCGTGTGCCCAGTGATGTCATCGCGGCCCGCAGGGGCTCGTGATGTGGAGTCTGGTTGGGCCAACAAAAATGCTTGGTGCGCAGTTGAACAGAGAGCGCAAAGCCAGTTCTCCAGCAGCTTTCTTATGCTGGTCTGGCACCAACATCACAAAGGTGAGGGAGAGAGGCATGCCGGCGGCAGCACTTCAGTGGAGGAGACTGAGCACAGTCTGGACTGGAGGACTCGGGAGGATGCTTCATTGGATGGAGGTAAGCACTGGTCTGAGTGCCAGTGTGGCAGGGTGGACACAGGATGGACAGTGTGAAGGTGGACACAGTGTGGGCAGGGTGTGGAGGTGGACACAGGGTGTGGACATGAAGGTGGACACATGGTGTGGTGGTGGACACAGGGTGTGGAGGTGGACACATGGTGTGGGCAGGATGTGGAGGTGGACATATGGTGTGGGCTGGGTGTGGAGGTGGACACATGGTGTGGGCAGGGTGTGGAGGTGGACACAGGGTGTGGGCAGGGTGTGGAGGTGGACACAGGGTGTGGGCAGGGTGTGGAGGTGGACACAGGGTGTAAACACGGTATGAAGGGGGACACAGGATGTAGACACGGTGTGAAGGTGGACACTGTGGAGGTGGACATGATGTGGAGGTGGACACTGTGTGCAGGGTGTGGAGGTGGACACAGGGTGTGGACATGGTGTGGAGGTGGACACGGTGTGGAGGTGGACACAGTGTGGGCATGATGTGGAGGTGGACACATGGTGTGGGCAGGGTGTGGAGGTGGACACAGGGTGTAGACACGGTATGAGGGTGGACACAGGGTGTAGACACGGTGTGAAGGTGGACACGATGTGGAGGTGGACACTGTGGGCAGGGTGTGGAGGTGGACACAGGGTCTGGAGGCGAAGTCTATATTGATATGAGGTGGTAGGCTGTGTTTCCTTTTTGTACATATGTTTTTGATTTTTTAACTTTGTCTTAGCTTAACAACTTTTCACATTAGTATGTGGGATAGGATGTTTATGTCATGTCTCTAGGTGATTGATTTCACCTGCTTGATTGTTTCCACTTGAGCGGAAGCAATTAAACTTGCCAACGCCGGTCTTTGGGTGCCATTTTGAACATTTTAACATGTATGTGTGTGAAGGCACGTTGGGGTATCTCTTCGAGTGCGTATCTGTCTGCTAGCACATGCCTGTTTAGGACAAGTAGGTTGTCATGAGGGACAAGTGGATTGGGCTCCTGTTTTAGTCCCTTGGACAAGTAGTTTTTTTTTTTTAATTTCCACACCCCTGGTGTATTGCGGAACATGTATAAATACAAAGTGGAGTAAATCTGGGGCAAATCAAGTTCACCAGAGAGGTAAAATAAAATGCCCTAAATTCACAATGATTTAAATGGGGCTTTTTACTATTTGAATGCTTGAGATGTCTTCAGCACATTGTGAAGCCAATATATGGGTTCAAGGTGTTACAAACCTCATTGATATCAATGGTGTAATCCTTGCAGTAGCATTGTTCCATTTATCTCTTTTACATGATGTATATTGTTTGTAATACTTTACTGCCCTTTAACCCTGCAATGCATTGGGCACCCCTCTGGCACTCAGATAAAGGAATAGTAACACTTAATATGCTGAGAGGTGTCTTATTCAAAAGTTATTGCAGCCCAAATGTTATTTATTTTAGGCGTGGTATCTCAGTTTGCAGAAATTGTACAGTGGTACTGTTGTTACACCATCCTATGGAGATCTATGGCCAGTTGACCAGAGCTGTCTATAGGATTATGTTGCAACAGCATCACTGTACAATTTCAGACTGGCCACTGAGATATTGAACCTAAAAAAATCAAGTTTTAGCTGTAATAACTTTTGAATAATTTTTTTTCAGTTGGCTTGCACCTGCATTGCTCCAGTGCATCACTTTCCAAGTCTTTAAAGGACCAGAGGGGTGTGACACGCATTTAAAAGCAATGCATTGCACACCCCTCTAGGCCGTAAAGAGTTAAACAGCCTTATGACCCTACACAGAATTGTACTAAGGAAAATCCTCATGTTTTTATATAAATAAATAAGGTCTCTCAGCATCTATGTATTTATGCATATAATTTAAATAATCTTGCTTGATCAGTGTGTATTTATTGTTAGTAAAGAAAATATTTTATTTCCAATATTTCTACAAGAAGAGTCATGAATATATCCCCGAGGTTATTTCATTGCTTAGTAAATAGAGGTGAAGTTAACACACAGGCAAGAGAACAGTTCTGCTATAGCTTTAGAAACTTTTTTATTTTTCTGTTAGATATGGAATTCCACCATTAGGCGAATTACCATAACTGACAATGCCCTTAGATGTGGCTAGCTCAGTATCCAGGTGCTTTTTGTGGACCTTACGCCCTGAGGGGGAAAATCTTGATTCCAAGTGCTTCCCCAGGAGTTACCCACTGAGGTTACTTCTTACTACATGGTAATCTGAAGACAGAAGATCTGAAGGAAAGGTGAGCAACCCTTTGAGTGCTGCAGGTCCAAATGTCCCACAGTGCCCCTCCGCATAGGGGTGTCTACATTGGAGTTCCTGTTGCACACTCCTGCACTCATTGGGTCTACCTCTATGTCTGTTGGGTGTTTTGGAGCAGGTTTATGTGGTAACGTAACCCTTTAGATGCTGGACTGGCACTTTTTGGGGGTTTTCTAACACTTTTCCTACTGGTTTAGTATTTTTTGGGTGTCCTCACATGTTCTAATGATGTTTTTTTAGTATTACACTCTTAATTTTGTAAAATTTGAGTTCCAGGCGCGCTTTACCGCATAGACGCCTTTGCTCCATTCACTTCTATGGGACTGTACTGTTTGGGACATATCTCTGCAACTGTTTAACCTAGCAGCTTCAGAGAAGGCTCATTTTACTTGTCTGCCCTTGCTCTATCATCCGGTTCATGTTTCTAGTGTGTTGGAGGGCTTAGGGGGCTTCGGTACTGTTTGGGGTACTTTTCTGGGAAAACTACATTTCCCATGAGCTCTTGCTTCACATGCTCGTTTCTGATTGGCTCCAGCCGCAGAATGAGTATCCTACGCAGGGCTTGGACTCTCCTTCCCTCCTCTGCTGATTAACCCTTCACCTGCCAGATACGTTTATTTTAGCGATTTCTGGGGTTAAACTTTAATCCTACACACTATAATTGGGTGATTTCTTATACAGTAAGGTTATTTGACATTGTGAGAATGTCTATACCGCTGGAGCTTGGGGCCAGACCTAAGAATAAGGAGGCTGGGGTCTCTGTGTCCCCCATTGCACATTGCTCTTCCTGTCACTCAGGGCTACCCGGAGAGTTCTCAGGTCATTTATGCCCAGCATGTTCTGATGTCCCTGACAGCATTCCAGGGACCTCCAGCCCTGCATTAGAGCCAGCTTGGGTGCAAGAGTTCAAGGCTGCTACTAGAGACCTTAGGTCCACATTGCAACTCTTTCCATCCCAGTTACAGGGGGCCTTTCAGTCTTGGCCCCCTACTCAGTCACGTCTTCCCTGCCCAAACCTCAGGGAGTACCTGACGTGTCAGATTCCTCTGAGGAGGAACTGCTGGTGGATTCAGATGTTGAGGAATGTTCTGTGTTGGGCTCCTTTCAGTTTTTTGGGGACCCTTTTGAGGCTGATCCTGAACCCTCTGCTGAGGGCCTGATCAGAACTGTCTTAACTACTCTTAACATTCCCTTAGGAGGGAGGAGTGGAAATCCCCGGACAAGAAACCCTCTGTGTCCAAGAAATTTGCCAAGCTTTATCCCTTTTCTGAAGCTGCGCTTACTCAGTGGGTTCATCCTCCCAAAATGGATGCTCCTGTTTCCGGGCTATCTAAGTCTACTTGAAATACAAAAACAAGCTGCTCCACTTTGGATCATAAGCATATAATTGGCTTGGAACAAACTCTCCTCCATAAACTGAGATGAAAATCCTCATCCCCTTTAATTTCACTTGTCATCCACCGCCACTTGTGCTCCCATGAGGTTCTTCCAAACACCTTTCAATTACAGCATACACAAAAATATGGTGCACCAAGGTCTCATATCGAGGATATGACTAAGTGAATAGTAAAATCATCAATTCTTTATTTTCATACAAAAACATAAGTCCATACCTCATATTTCTTAACAAGCGTATATAAGATAGAGGTGGGCACCCCACTGCAGACGTCTCTCAGACCGCTACAATCAATGTTTCGCGTAGAAGCACGCTTACTCATGGTCTTATATACACTTGTTAAGAAATATGAGGTATGGACTGTATGTTTTTGTATGAAAATAAAGACTTGATGATTTTACTATTCACTTAGTCGTATCCTCGATATGAGACCTTGGTGCACCATATTTTTGTGTATCTAGGTCTACTGCCTTACCAGTCTCTGATGCCTCTTCTCTGAAGGACTGGACTGACAAGAAACTTGAGGTTTCCCTCACTCATTTTTGCCACTGCTGGTTCTGCTATGCGTCCAGCGTTCGCAGCAGCTTGGGTGAACCGGGCCATTGTGGTCCGGACTGAACAGCTCACCCGGGCTGTCCGTCAGGATGTGCCTACCTTGGATAAGTTGTGCCTTCTTGCCAGCATTTCTGAGGCACACCACTATGTTTCTGCTGCCTTATTTGATGCCATCCATTTGGTGGCTAGGGTTTACACCATGTCTGTGGTGGCCAGACGAGCTCTTTGGCTCAAGATCTGGTCTGCTGACACTGCTTCTAAGAAAACATTACTCTCCCTACCCTTTCAGGGTACCTCCTTGCTTGGGCCAGATTTTAAGGACCTGACCAGTGAGGCCACAGGGGGTAAGAGTACTCTTCTACCCTTGGTTCCCACGAAGAAATTGCTGCTTAAACGTAATTGGTATTTTCATTCCTTTCAGAATGAGACACATCAGGCGAACCAGATGCTTCCCTCAGCTCGGCGTACCTCCTCCAAACCCAAACAACAATGGAAGCCCAAGTTCACCTACAAGCTTTCTTCGGCATGACTCACCAAACCCGGGTCCGCACTCTGCTGTGGGTGGTCGTCTGCAACACTATCACAGCATTTGGGAGGCTTCTGTGGCGGACCCATGGGTTTTACAGGTGATGACGGAAGGGTACAGGATCCCTTTCATCGCTCTTCCTTCCTTTTGTTTTCATCCTTCTCACACGCCTCAGGGTGCAGAGAAATGCAGTCTGTTCAACAGTGCTGTTCAGGCTCTTCTGGACAAGGATGTTCTAGAGCCGGTGCCAGTTCAGGACAGGGGTATGGGTTTTTACTCAAACCTCTTTGTGGTCTCCAAGAAGGATGGCAGTTGTCGTCCCATTTTGGACTTGAAGGATCTCAATTCCTTTGTGACCCAGACTCATTATCACCAGGAGTCTCTACGGACGGTGATTGCTGCCATGTCCCCGGGGGGAATTCCTTGCTTGTCTGGATCTTTATGACGCATACTTACACATTGCCATTCATCCAGAGAGCCAGCAGTACCTCCGGTTTGCCTGCGACAGGGGACATTTTCAGTTCTCAGCTCTTCCATTTGGTCTGACAACAGCTCCTCAGGTCTTCAATCATGTCCTGGGAGCCTTGGTATCTGTCCTCCACCGGAACAGCGTCAGAGTTACTCCATACATGGACGACTTGCTTCTGAAAGCCCCCTCTGCGGAACTTCTTCATTAGCAGGTTCAACAATGCATTCATGCTCTCACCCATCATGGGTGGATCATCAACTTGGACAAGTCAGATCTTGTCCCATCTCTGCGTCTGGTCTTCCTGGGCCTTCTCTTCGACACTCAGAAGAGCATGGTGTTCCTCACGGACGAGGTGGCTCACCAGATCGCCCACAGGGTTTCTGCAGTTTTGGCTCAGGATCCAGTTCCAGTCCAGAAGCTGTCATCTCTGGTGGGAAAATTCATCTCCACCATAGAAGCGGTCCCATTTGCCATGGCGCACACCAGGGAGCTCCAGAGGTTCGTGATCCAGGTGTGCAAGGGTCACCCGGACCTTCTGAAGATGTCAGTTTCTCTTCCTCTTCATGTGGAACTGAGTTTGTCATGGTGGCTCAAACTTTCCAACCTGCTGAAGGGCCAGTCCTTCCTGGTACCCTTCTGGACCAAGGTGACGACGGATGCCAGCCTTTCCGGCTGTGGAGCGGCCCTGGGTCGCTTGAGCGCTCAGGGTCGGTGGTCTCCAGAGGAATCCCTCCTTCCGATCAACATATTAGAGCTTCAGGCGATATTTTATGCCCTTCGAAGTATCCTGTTCCCTACTTCCAGACACTACAGTTACCATCTCTCTACCGCAGTCTGTCACTCTGCCTCTGCTCTCCTCCCTCTATCCAGCCTCCTCCGATGACAAAGGCTATCTGCATGTAAGCTGGAGCACTCTCATTGGCCAGAGATCACTCCAACTTACATGCAGAAAGCCTCCGTCATTATAGGAGGCTGGATAGAGGGAAAGGAGCAGAGGCAGAGTGACAGACTTCTGTACAGAGCTGGTAACCACAGTCTGTCTGGTAGGTATGGAACAGGATAATATATACATGTTGAATTTTGTCCAAATAACGATTTTAAAAAGGAAATTAATACAATATTCCACCTAGCTGCTATGTAACCTAACTTTTAAATTGATAGTAATGTCTAACAATAACATATTTTTTTATTGTAGATGGAAAAAAATAAATTATTTGCTATGGTTTGAGAGAGATTCACATTGAAAGTTCCCCCTCTCTCCCCTTCTCAGCTGAGAGCAGGAGATTTGAGTTGGCCGACTCAGGAGGCGCTTCAGCAGAGCAGAAATTGCGATATTTATAAAGAACTACTTCATTGGAGCGGTCTTAAAGTGTACTTTCAAACCAGACACTCTTGGTAGACCGTTCCAATTAATTATTTTTAAATAACGCGATTTCGGCTTTGCTGAAGAGCTGACGGCTGGTCCTAGGACTGGGATCTCCTGCTGTCAGCACAGCGCTAACGTCAGGAGAAGGGAAGGGAGGGGGGAACTTTCAATGCGAATATCTCTCAAACCATAGCGGTTTGAGAGATGTGATTTGCATAAAATATTTTTTTTTCGTTTACAATAAAAAAATAATATTATCGTTTGACATTACTTTCACTTAAAGACAAACTTGTATAGGGGTGATAGATCCCCTTTAAGAATTGTCATTAAAATTCCCAACGTCTGGTCATATTTATAAAGTAGTAAAGTCATGTTTATAAATATGTCTATCTGAGAATATTCGCATCTGCGAATATATATTCGCACACATAGCGGTATTATATACTTCCAATAAGAACAGGTTATACCTGGCGTTATGATTTAATCCCTAAAACTGGCTTTATTTATGGCGCAATTAGCGAATTTCTTTATAAATACACTGGGACACAATTCTTATTTGGCCAAGACCATTTCTACTCCAAAAAGGTCAACTAAGTGGAGTTAGCACATAGAGAAAATGTCACTAGATGTTTATACATATACTTGTGTCATATACTTGTCCCATCCCACACCATAGTGAACGGCTCCAATTTCCTGCTCCTCTATTCCTTTGACGTCATCTGTAGCAGCTCTTCCTCCTGTCACCTGACTTTCTCTCCCAGCAACGCCAGTCAAGTTGCGGGCTGATATATATATATATATATATATATATATATATATATATATATATTTATTTATTTATTTTTTAGTGCCGGGATGCGAGTCCTTCTGCCTTCAGCTGCCTCGCGCTAGTGACACCAGTGCAGTAGGAATTGAGTTAAATGGAATTTTTACAATAGCATTGCAGGCAGGAGGATTTAAGGTTTCATCTGGAGACCCGAAGACAGTGCTCTAAATCTGGAGTCTCTGGGTGAAACCTGGCAAGTTCCCAGCTATGAGCATAAGGAAAACCCTGCCCCCCCTGAAGGAAGAGGGCAGGTTTTTCCTTATGCTCACTGAAAATTGTCCCTTCTCTTTATGAGAAAGAATAAAATAGTTTCTAAATTGCCACTTCTTTCTAGCAGTCAGATAAGAATACCATTCCTGGGACATATTACAGTTTAGCTCGGCCTACCATGAATGCTCACCATGTTCATCTCTAACAGGAAGCAAATTCACTTATTTGTTGTGGGTCACATGGCAGTGGCTGGAATCTGCACCTGTTTCAATACTTGGAGCTTTGTATCAATTCTATGTTAAAGTGGAACTACCACCCCACAAAATTTTTAGCTTATCTAAGTCCCCATCTGGCGACTAGCTGCGTAGTAGCGCTAGTCGCCAGAATTATTACCTTATTTAATAGGTTTATGCTCTCTTCTATGGCTGACAGTAGCACATCTTGCCATTGTGACGTCCCCACACCTGCGCTGTCAGTCCCAGCCAGAGCCGGCCGGCTCCTAGCAACGCCTCCTAGACCCGGCTGGGACTGACAGCCTAAATCTATTAAATAAGGTAATAATTCTGGTGACTAGCGCTACTAAGCAGCTAGTCGCCAGATGGGGACTTAATTAAGCTAAAGATTTTGTGGGGTGGTAGTTCCGCTTTAAGGTTTCCTACTATTTCCATTGTTAGAGGTGAGGGATTTATATATATTATAAATTATTGATCATTGTGTCAGTCCTGAAGAGAAAAAAGCTGTTTGTGGTTAGTGATACCATTCAGTGGACCAGCTTCATTTATAATACTTTCCAAATCTCAGAGAGAAGAAGCCAGATGAGAACTACTGAGCTCTGTATGTTATGAAGAACTATTATGTTCATCCACTAAAAGGTATCACCAGCTGCCGCCAGTCTGAGATTACTGTGTACGTACGTGTGTGTCCATCCGACTCAGTGAGGCTGATGTGCTAAGAAAATGATTCTGGAGCAAACCAGCTGTATCATAGAGGACAAATAAATACTCCCCAAATTCCTGTTAATTTAAATGGGGCTTTTAACCCCTTGAATGGCAAAGAATGCTAGCACAATGGGTTGGAGACCTCTCTAGCATTTAACAGGTTAAAAGCCCCACTTAAAGCAAGATGATTTTTGTTTGTTTGTTCCCTGGGTGCAGTTGATTTGCTCCAAAATTGCTCCAGTTTCGTAGTACATCAGCCTCAGTGTATGTGTGTTTTTATTTCTCCAAGATGGTTATGGGGGGACAACGTATGACCCACCAGCTGTTTTTGCACTGCAACTACCATCATCCTCAGCTGGTCTTTGGCTATCTGAAGGCTGGCCGGGCTGTGAGACAAATGCATTAGTAAAGCTTAAATCATGTACCGTTACAGTATAATTGCAATTTGTTTTATATTTTAATTACAGTGTGGATGTCAAATGTGATACCCTGTTTTTGGGCCCCAAATTCATCAACTTCCGTTTTGTATTTGTGGCACAGCTGCCTCCCCTGATTATCACCATGATGCAAAGCAGTGATAAAGTGGAGTTACTTCTCCAGTGATATCACTTCTCCAGTATTCTGTGGAGACTATGCACTAAGATTTCTTCAGCTTTGGATATCTTAGTGCATAGGCTGTATAGAATAACATAGGAACTGGAGAAGTGATAAACTGGAGAAGTCATCCCCACTTTATCACCGCTTAGTAAATTTCCCCCGTTCTCTCCTTATAATTGGTTCCAAAAAGATCAGCACACAGATATAGGGCACATTGGAGGTCACTTGACACAATGATAAGTGTCCACTTAAACAGGCCTCAAACAATGCTGTATTTCCGATATTATTTTTAATAATATGTTTATGTTTAAAGGAACCAATGAGGGAAATGTATGAATCCTCCAGCACAAGTCATTTTCTGTACTTTCAAGTTAGCAGAAATACAGTGTGCCTGTACCTCTGGGTATGTGCAATCACTGTAGTGCAAACTCAGCATACACACAATGCAACATTAAGAGTTTATAGTGGAACTAACACTATATAATGACTTGGGAGATTTTGTTACAACTTTCAAAATCATCTAATGTATATGGTAGTCATTCATTATTTAAAAGTGTAGCTTAAGAGATATTTACCTGTATTTATTTGTCAGTTTATGCAAATTAGCTGGTACTTTCTGGCAGGAAGTAACAGTTGGGAGGGAGAGGGGAATGATAGTATCTGACAGGACAGACTGTGCCAGCCATTACTACCTAATTTGCATAAACTGACAAAAAAAACTAAACTATAGTTTCAAATAAAGAATGGCTAATGTAAATATAGGCGATTTTTAAAGCCCTTTCAAAATCACCTAAGTTGTTGTAAGGAGTTAGAGACAGATTAATGCAGGTGACCCCTGGATGCATCCTCTATAACATGCACAGGAAAAAAGGAGACTTTTCCTCTGGCCTCCTCTGTGCCTTGCCCCACACGTTGCCTAAAGCTGTGAATTTTCAGTATAAATAACTTAGTAAATAGGCATTAAGCAGACGCAGCACAAAAAAATAGTTTCCTGCACATATTGTAGTGCATAGTGGAATTAGTACATCTCCCCATATGTACAGTAGCACACAGTGAGGTTGATGTACTAAGAAAGTGTTGCAGTTCTGAAGAAAACCGGTTGCACCGTAGAAAACAAATAAAAACTTCCCATATTCCCATATTCTAGTCTCAGTGCATTGCTTTTCAATACGTTACAAATCTCTGTCATTCAAGTGAAATAATGCCCCCTTAAATTTGTTTCCTGTGGTGCAATTGGTTTGCTAACGAATTGCACCACTTGTGTTTAGTACGTAAGCCCCAGTCTATAGCAAGGGAAGACAACCTGTGGCTTTCAGGTGTTGTTGGACTACAAATCACAGCTGGTTCAGAACTATGGTTTGTCCAGGTGGTGGTTAGGCTTGTCCAGGTGGTGGTACCTGGTAGTTCTCCTTTTAAAAGATGGTTCTTTATGGAATGTTTAAAGGTCTGAAGGGTTGGGGCAGTGTGACTCAGCCAGGCAAGAATTTCATAGACTAAGAGCAACGGGAGGGAAGTTTTGCAGGCATATGTGGGAGGAAGGCTCAGAGCGTGATGGTTTAGATTGCTTTGCCTCTGTGAGACTTTTGATACATATTCGCAAATAGTTTTCTTGTTGCAAAAAAAAAATAACTTCATGTTAAGAGCTTAACATATTTTTACCTTTTAACCCTTGGAGTGCCAGAGTGGTACCCAACCCTTTGATTAAATGATGCCATTTTTGGAAATATATTTAAAATATAACAGGAATATGAACGTTTCTTACGTAACCCTTTCGGTGCCAGAGGAGTGGTACTCAAAGGGTTAAAAGCTCAAATTTGTAGTGAGTCAAGTAACATTACAAAAAAACGATATTTGTTTTCCACATGAGCAAAATCAATTTGGGGTTTATCAGATTGTTAATGAATACGGCTGTAGGGAACTACCACAGCTAAACAACTTGATGTCTAATAATTCCCAACCTGGCGGCTAGCTGCTCAGTAGCGCTAGTCGCCAGAATTATTAACTTGTTAAATAGAATTATCCATTCTTCCCAGGCTGACAGGCAGGACGGAGCGCAGACATCTTTCCATAGTGACGTCTGCGCGCCTGCGCTGTCAGTCCCTTTTCGAGCCGGACGGCTCCTAGCAACACCTCCTAGAGCCGGCTGGGACTGACAGCGCAGGCGTGCAGACATAACTGTGGAAAGATGTCTGCTCTCTGTCCTTCCTGTCGGCCCTGAAAGAATGGAGAATTCTATTTAACAAGGTAATAATTCTGTCAACTAGCGCTACCGAGCAGCTAGTCGCCAGGTGGGGAATTATTGGAGATCAAGTTTTTTAGCGGTGGTAGTTCTGCTTTTTAATCAGGGAACTAAAGAGGATCATTTCTGGTGCAAACTAGCTTCACCAGAAGGGACAAAGGAGAGTTCCCTTGTCAATGCATTGGGGGCCTTTGTAGCATAAGGAGGTAACAGTAGTGTGGTAAAAAAAAACAGTGGTGATCACATGAGAACAGTATTTTCCGATCTCTTTCCACAGGCAGAAGTATATGGTCTGGCAAAGAAAAGCAATCGTACATCTCTCCAAGTGGAACGCTGGTTCAGGAAGAGGCGGAACCAGGACCGACCTGCGGTGCTAAAGAAGTTCCAGGAATCCTGGTGAGGAAGTGTCTCAAGGATTTTAGCTAGAGCTATTTCCAAATATACCTGGAGATCACTGGTTGGGAATTGGAAAAGTATTGTTTTTTATGAACAAATATATACATTTTATTGCTTTCACTGCTGAGTAAAACAGTGGTACTCCACTGCTGGGGGGGGGTTGTTGTGTCAAATGTATCTTATCTCAAAACAGGCCTCAAAATTCAATTTACTGTTTCTGGCTTTGTAGAACTTTTGGTTTTCCGACTTTAGTTCTCCATTTATACAAATAGTAACATTGCCACCTAGTGGGGACTTTTCATAGCCTGGATTCTGATTTAACCCTTTGAGTGCCAGAGGGGTACGCAACACATTGCTTTGCAATGCATTACGTACCCCTCTGGCACTCAAAGGGTTAAAATAAACAGAGTTGACCTGTAATCATTTTTGAATGAACCATTGTAGTTTTACTCAGCAAGCAAAGCCATACAAAAACATTATATTACATTTCTTTTCCTTTAATACAATGCTACATTGTACAATTAATGAGTACAGGAACATACTCTTTTAGACCTTTCTAAGACACATGGGGATATATTCTGTGACAATTCTGGGTAAAAGGAATTAAACCAAGTAAACCTCTAGTAAAATGAGTGAGTTTGTACATAAACCTTTATAGCTCACACCTGCTGTGGTATGATGAGAACTGTAATCCGACAACAGCTGGAGGTCTGCAGGTTTCCCGCCCATGGTGTAGACAGACACATCAGCTCTCAGACCCAGAGCAGGCTTTTCCTCACACTGGATGTGCAGTGGCGCTCAGACCACACCCTGCTGGCACACTGTGGCCGTGAATCAGCACAGCCTTCCCTCTGTGATATTATGTTTCTGAAAATAGCTCTGACCCTAGAAAGGAAAACTCTGCGTCACCTTCATGCCCCAATGCATTGCTCACTGGAAAAAGCACTACAGTCAGGGACTGCCTGCTGGACCCTTCAGGTGTTCAACACATACACACACACTGAACTGGCACTAGGTGAGCTATATAAGCACTTGCTTCATAACAACTTACTGATTACTGACAAGTCGTACAGCTGAATGTGAGAGTGTGTTTGTGCTTAGAGTTGCCACATCATCATTTAATAAAGGAAGCTAATGAATACATACTGTAGGATTGCACTGGAACCATTGCAGCCATAAAGCATGTGTGAGCAACCTTGAGAATTGTAGCCCAACAACAATTGTAAAGCCAAAGATTGCCCACCCCAGCTTCTAGGGCTGAAGTGATTCCTATGCAGCCCTGTAGTATGCATCTTTCATAAGAGTTGGACATTAAAGGGATGGTGTGAGGTGTGTTTGTGTGTGTGTGTGTGTGTGTGTGTATGCATAAAGCCTAATAAGTATAAATGATGTGTGGAGGAAGTAGAGAGAGACGCACAGGAAGTGTGGAGTAAGTAGAAAGAGATACAGAAGATGTGGCCAAAGTAGAGAGAGAGACACACAGGATATGTAGAAGAAGACAAGAGAGATATAGGAGGTTTGGTAGAAGCAGAGATAGAAATGGGAGGTGTGAGGTAGAGAGAGACACAGGAGGTATGGAGGAAATAGAGCAGAGCACTGAAGGTATAAAGGGCTGGAGGAGTGTAGAGAAAGTAAGGAGAGAGACACACACAGGAGGTGTGGAGGAAGTGGAAAGAGATTGGGAGAACTGGAAGAAGTAGGGAGAACACTGGATTGTGGAGGAAATATAGAGAGAGGCACAGAAGGGGTCAGTGAAGGAGAGATAGAGATGCATGAGGTGTGGAGGATGCAGTGAGAGATATTGGAGGTGTGGCTGAAGTAAAGAGAGACAGTGGAGGTATGGAGGAAGTAGAGCAAAGCAGTGGAGGAAGTAGAGTGGGAAACAGGAGTATAGAGGAAGTAAAGAGAGAGACTCACTCAAGTGTTTAGAGTAGGACTTGCCACACTTGAGGAACCTTGGCGCGGTTGGTAAGCTTAAATCTAGTTTTTGGGGCAAAAATGTAGGCACTAATGCCTCAAATATATTCACAGTATTATAATATATACCTAATACAGGGCACACTATTCACATTTAGACTGGAGGAGCACAGGTTTGCTGTCTGGTCACAGTAATGGAAAGGCAATGCCCCAAACAGAATCCCCGGGGAGCTGAGACAGTGGCCAGTGGGGCTGACCAAGAAAGCAAGAGGCAAAGGAAGTGAGCTTGACTAAGGGAAGGAGGAAGTCAAGCCCAAGCAAACGTCACTGCAGCCCCCCCCCCCCCCCCAAAAAAAAAAAATAGTTATGGAGTCCCCAAGAGGAAGACGCCAGGGTTGCCAAGGGGCCGCACCACCACCACCCACCATACAGCCAGGGCACATGCACCTTATAAAACACTGGAGTGGAAGAGCAGGAGCAGAGGAAGGGCTTAAGACCCATCCACATACCCCGGGCTGAAAAAGGGAGGAAGGGTAGCAGAAGAATAAAGTAAGAAATAGGAGGCCACAGTTGGTTATGTCTAGGTAGTAGAAAACCTGTCGCTGTCTACAGGCAGCAATACATTATATGTCAACATCATAGAACTCGAAGTAGTCTGTCAGGAAAAAAGGGGCAATGCTAAGTGGCTCACATCCATGGCAACAGGATTGGGAGAACACCCGGAGAACAGGAGAGAAGAGTACTAGGGATAGAAAGAGGGTGGGGGAGAAAGGGAAAAAAAAAAAAGAGGGAACACACGAAACCTAAAAGGTTAAGGATGAATATGAAAAAAGGGGTGAGTCTCCAAATGAGGGAGAGCCTGCATCCCCCACTGACACGACTTCCATCCCATTACAGGGCCTGAACGTCAGCTTCCGGGGTGGTAAATGTCACCCAGGGTTCCCATATGGAAAGGAATAAACAAACAAAATGAAGAGCTCTAAGTAGAAGCACAGAGAGCCCCCCAAAAAAGGACCCAAATAAAGTGAGGCACACTGGGTTTATCAATAAATCAACACCTAAAATACACCAAAATAATTTTATTGATACAAAATACACATAAAAACAATTAAAACCAAATCCGGGGGTCTAACCAGATATTTAATATGCAAATCAATACTGAGAGACCTGAAAAAAAGAAGAAAAAGACAAGTAGACCTGCAATGATATAAACTGGTAAATACACCATCAATGAAGGAGCAAATATACACATGTAAATAAGAAGCAGGGATACTTATCCAACATATATAGGGATCAAGGTGTCTCAGAATCAATAGAAATCATGGTCAGACTCCCCAGACCAAAGACCCAACGCGTGAAGCCACAATTGGCTGCGATACGCATTGGGTCTTTGGTCTGGGGAGTCTGACCATGATTTCTATTGATTCTGAGACACCTTGATCTCTATATATGTTGGATACGTATCCCAGTTTCTTATTTACATGTGTATATTTGCTCCTTCATTGATGGTGTATTTACCAGTTTATATCATTGCAGGTCTACTTGTCTTTTTCTTCTTTTTTTTAGGTCTCTAAGTATTGATTTGCATATTAAATATCTGGTTAGACCCCTGGATTTGGTTTTAATTGTTTTTATGTGTATTTTGTATCAATAAAATTATTTTGGTGTATTTTTGGTGTTGATTTATTGATAAACCCAGTGTGCCTCACTTTATTTGGGTCCTTTTTTGGGGGGCTCTCTGTGCTTCTACTTAGAGCTCTTCATTTTGTTTGTGTATAAGTTGTATGACCCTGAGAGCACCTGGCCCATTTAGGGTTTTACTATAATGGTTTATCTTTAATTATTTAGTTGGTGCTATACCACTATTGTGTGTTTTCATACGGAAAGGAAGGCATCATATCTATTGGCTAGTTGATCCGTCAGTTTTTCCATGGGTCCATACTTCTTAAATGTACAGATAAGGAGCAATTCATGCTTGTTACCATATGCTAATGTATGGTAATTGTAATACCCATGCTTTTTCATATGCTAATGAAGCTTTTCATTGACATTTCCTATGTTGATGAAGCTCTAAATTGCACCAGGAGACTCACTCTTCCCAAAAATAAAAAGTGTGGATATTTCCTAAGCTAGACATCTGCTGGACTTTTGGTTAACATAATATATAGGCAGTTTTTAATGAAGTTTTCAAATATGCTAAAAAAAAAATCTAGGTGACAGATCCACTTTAACAACCTCAGGGTCAGTTCATTTTGAAAGTTCCCTTTTATGATTTTAATAATTATAGCAATTGTCTCATTGTGATCTGCCTTCTGTAGCACCTCTGAAGGGACAGAAGCAATAGGAGATTAGTTATGTAAACTAAAAATCTAATAAAAAGCAGGAAAATAAACTTTTAAAAATGTTTATTATCTTTTTTTAAATTTTCATATTTCTTCAAGTCTGGACAAAAGGGGAAAACGGACACAAATAAAGCATGTAATACATTAAAAAAAAAAAGATGCACACAAGGCATAGCCTAATGATTATGGTTCTGCATAGCTGAGATTGCTAGCACAAAGAAACAGATTGTGGTAGGGTCCTTAGAGGGGAATCTTTCCATTAAACTAGCTAACATTAAGGGCCTCCTCTTTAATGCAGTATAATTAGAGGCAGCATGAGTTCTCTGGGGACTGTAATTACCTATCACCAGGAGAGCAATCAGTACAGGCTGAAGCAATTGCCAAGAGTTGCAGTAATCTCATTGCTAGGACAATGGGTACACAGGAGTTAAGTTACCATCTGCTAATATTCCCCCGGTCTGGTGAATCCGTTAATCATTTTGAGAATTATTATTAGAGCAGTAACTGGGATCCGTAATTGGAAACTATGATGTGAGCAGTTAGGAAGAATGTGTTTAATGTTGTGAATTAGGGAAAAAGGAAAGAACGAATTCAGGAGCAACACAACAGTTCCCTAGGGAAGAAATAAAACTTTCCATTGATTTAAAGTGGAACTGTCACTTTAAAATAGATAGGTGATTTATTAATATAGAAAGTGTTTTACCAGGAAGAATACACTGAGATTTCTCTCTTTTTCAGGTATGTCCTGGAGAGCTTTTAAGTACAAAGTTACATATTTACACAACTGGAGAAACAAAATAAATACCCTATATAATAATTCGCTAGGATGTTTGTCAGGATGCAGTCATGTGCAGTAGAGACTGGCCGCATTCGGGCAGTGTCTACTGCGCATGATTACATCGCATGAGTGAGGCATCGCATGGAGCAGTGATGTGCACAAGGTCACATGGAGATTTGAGCTTCAGAAAAGGCAGAGAGAATGAGACACAACAGGGGAGGAGGAGATTGACAGCCGTGCGGTACAGAGCTGTACCGTCATGCAGTAACACTTTCTAAGCTTATATCTCATTGAAATTACCGATTAAAAAAAAAGTGGGATTCAAGGTATATTGGGGACACAGCATAAAATAATTACTTTATAGGAGGTGAAACTTCCCCTTTAACTTTCCACACTGCTCCCATCCCTAATACCACTCGCTGCAAGCCAGTAGTAGATAATTTGCATAATCTGGCAAAATAAAGCTAAAAAAATGTAAACTGTCTTTTGAAATAAAAAAGGGGCTTATATAAGTATAGGTGATTTTGAAAAGTTTTAAAATTATAGATTTGTTACAAAGCTTACGACTTTAAATATGATTTAATACCTTGAATGCTAGAGAGGTCTCCAGTGCATTGCAAAGCAATGCTTTGGAAACATCTCTAGCATTAAAGGGGTTAAACGTCTTGTTTATATCTGTGGGAGTTTTATTAATTATTTCCCCCTTTATACAATTTGGCTGCACATGCTATGGGGCAGATGTATGGGGCTGAGTGTTTGTGTGTGATGAGTCATAGAATCTATTAAGGCTGGAGTTATAAAATCCATTAATGGGGAAGGTATAGAATATAGAATATATAGAATATAGGATAGTAATACTTGTATTAAAGTTGAGGTCTGAGTTTTCTTTATTTTGTTTCAACACTTAGCGCTATATTTCAATACTTACAGTTCTGTAGTTCAAGCTCTATACAATCTGAAAAGATCCCCCTCCTGTCCCTTCTGGCCTCCTCCTGTCAGATGTGGAATCTGGTCTTGGGACCGGATGGATGCAGTGAGGGACAATCTTCAGTCAGTAAGTATAAGTAAAACCCTACCCCCCTTGACGAAGGAGTACAGGCTTTTCCTTTTGCTGAAGATTGTCCCTCGACTCTCTTCATCCGGACTAGACTGAGACAGAGTGACGCAGGGGAAAGGGGTGGGAGGGGGATCCTTTCGGATTGAATGGTGCTTGAACTACAAAACTAAGTTTTGAAATACAGCGCTACAGTGTTAAAAAAGAAAGAAAGAAGACTCGGACCTCCACTTTAATACAGGTATTACTATCCCTTTAAGAGGGAGGTATAGAATCCATTAAGGGAAAGGTATAGAATCTACCTATCTGTAACTCCAGTCTACGAAGCTAATTACAGTGAAAACTATCTTATTAATGGACTTGCACCAAGGGAACGGCATTGGGGCAGTCTATTGGCTTTTCTGGGCTTTCTTTTCTCTCTACACCTTGTTTAATGCTATGTAGTAGAGGAAATGGTGGAACTTTATACCATTTGCCTGCACATGTTATGGGGCAGATATATGGGGCTAAGCGTTTGTGTGTGCCAATATCCACCACAGGGTTTATACACTCTAACACATACCCTGAAGTGCAGTCTTTGGCATTGTAGGGTAACATATACCCCAAAGTGCAGACACCAGTGTTGGAGGCTAATGCATACCCTGAAGTTCAGCCACTGGTGTTGGAGCAGCCACTGACATGGAGACTAATGCAAGTATAACTGAAGTGGCATATTAGTTAATTCACCCCAATGCCTCTGTCCACCACTCCATCTCTACTGTTGATGAATATTGGGATTGTGTGGAATGATTTATTGTTCACAAATTTATGGACATATGCTTAAGTATATGAAGAACCAGTGCTGTTACCTGGGTGGAGAGGGTAATGACCTCAGGAGATGATTCTGAGGGGGACCTGTTGCCTGCCACTTTCTTGTGATATTAAGTCCCTTGTTGTCTCATGTCTGTCAGTGCATTGAGGATGTCTCTAGCATCCAAGAGGTTAAACATTATCAGTAAGTCCCATGTTGGGTGGCACTGGAATCACCCAGAATTAGGATTATTAGTCTAATCTGTACAGTTATGCCTACAGACTGACAGTTGGTCCCAATGAAGTAGACACTGAGGATAATTCTTGAAACCTTCCAGAGAGCCTACATTAAAAATGAACAACAGAGCATTTCAGACTCCAGATGTTCCTTCTTAATCCTTTGAAAACCAGTGGGATGTGATGCAATGTGCAGCACACTTCAAAGAAGTAGTTATGCTGATCCAGAAAAAAGTATCACTAGCTACAACCAAACATCACATTCCATGTATTCTAGGACATAAGTGCTCAAACCCGTCTGCTGGCCTCTTGAACAGTTTTTCAGGATCTCTTCACATGGTCAGAGGTAGATCAATCAGCAAAGCAGTCATGGGTGTTGTATGTTCTCACAATAAATACCTAATGTTAAAAGCTTTAATAAATAAATAAATAAATAAGACACAAGGCAAAATAGAATGGTGGTAAGGCCACAGCTTATTTTATTTAAATCAAAATCATTATCAAGTAAAATACACATCTTATCAGCCTTGCCAGCCTGGTAAGTCAACCATTTATGACCGTCATCCTGCCTAAAAGCCAGGAATACCAAACTTAAATTATTTACTTAACACCCTCCAGCTGCGACAAATACCAGCCAACTGTATATGTATATATTTTTTAATATTATATATCATATATATAATCAAAAATATCAACCATATATAAACAGTGCCACAAAATATTCGCCTACCAATAGGGAAGGGTGGGAGGGAGCTGACACAAACTCTTAAACTGGAAAGGCTAAAGGTGAGTTAAAAGCAGAAACAGCGCAATATATACCCCTAATTCCCGCCCAAAGTGCCAGAGTGCCGTGAGGAAGCCCTCCAGAACACCAATAGACACTGTAGGCGGGAAACATGAAAACTAAAAATAGCTTGCTGTTGCCAGCTCAAAAACCTTAAAGGGGACATACCTAAATACTAGCTAATGCCTCAGCCTAACTCAAAGCTACCTATATCACTAAAACTAACCTAAAAACTGGGGCGACCAACAACCCCATGGGTCCCAACCTTAGATTTGTTGCTCCCTTCATTATGAAGGCTCTGCCTGTGTTAGGGACATTCACTTGTGTTTATATGTGGAGATCACAAAAAAAATGTGCTATTGGGCTTGTGGCTTAAGGAGGGATTTTGTCTCCTACCCTCTGTAACAGTGGGTTGGCACCCATTGACTTTCCAGCTATTGGAAACCACATTTCCCAGTGGCTGGCTGGGAATGATAAGAGTTGTAGTCCTCAACAGATGAAGATTAAATCACTGCCAATCCGTGCTCTAGAATGTGGCTGTTAGAACTGCACATTAATACAGAGATATAAAGACAGAATGCTGTAATCATGACCTGACTCTTTTGTCTCCTTTGTAGTTGGCGATTTACCTTTTACCTTGGTGCCTTAGTTGGAGGAGTTGCAGTGCTTTATGATGTAAGTCACATTTCTGCTCTGTATAGTGTATGTAATATAGTGTGCATAATATGTAATGGCAAATTGCCTATACTTTTCATTATTTCTGTTTTTTCATCTTGGTCTAGGATTTTACACATTTATGTGCCTGACAGTGAACTCACTGTGCCTCAGCTTCCAGAGAGCTTTCTGGTCAGTGACTCTGAAAGCAGGGATAGTCATACAGTGTATCACTTAACAGCAGCGCAGCACTGAGTGCTCTGTATGCTGTATTTAATAGACCGGAGGCAGTGTTTTCTACATTGTATCACTATCAGTGTTACATTCTATTATTTTTAAATGGTGTCATTGTTCCTGTTCTCATAGTCACTGACTGATACAGGGAGCTCCATGTCAGGGAGTTAACAGTTAAAAAAGATTTAGTGAAAATGAAAAAATACCTGAAAAGTAGAGACAGTGTGGACTTTACATATTATGTACTTTATTATTATGTGGAATATATAAAGCCAAAATAAAAGATGAATACCTCTTTTAAACAAGGATAGGCAAACTTTGGCTCTCCAGCTGCCAGGGACTACAACTCCCATCACCCCAAAACAACAACTGGCTGAACGGAGACAATTGGAGTTGTTTTCTCCAATATCTGGAGAGCCAAGTGTTGCCTAGACCTGGTTTAAAACATTCGTTAACACTTTAAGTGCCAGAGGGGAGGTCAACACAAGGTGTTGCCCAGCTCTGGCTCTACAAGGGTTAAAGGAAGCTGGAGAATGACTTTCAGACATGTTGGGAGTAGTGAGGGTTAATTATACCTAAGAGGTGTACGGTCTTCCCAAGCACATCAGTCTGAGACGAAATTTTTTGGCCACAGATAACTTGTCAGTCACATGAGGAGTCCAATCTGCTTCATATATGACTTTGCGAGGCACCACAAATGTAATTTTAACTTACAATGGTCACTTAAAGGGTAACTGTCACCTGGATAGTGCCCTCTTGGATGTAGAATCGCTGATGAAGCTGGGGCTACATTGTATGCTCTGACCAACCAGCTGGGCAGCAGAACAGGGGTCTGAAAACAAAGGCCTCCTCATACATCCCACGTGAAGAGACTGAACTTTCAATGCTGAAGTCTCACAGCTCAGTCTCACTGAGCTGTGCACAGCCTCCAAAGACTCTAGAGAAGGATTTCCAAGCCTGACACTAAGGGTTTGTGGAGGCTGTGCTCACCTCTCATGATGTGTGTGGATGTTTGTATTCCAGTCTGTTGCCAGCTAAGGGAGAAAGTCTTCTGATCCCCCCCCTCCCAAAACAGCTGAAAGGAGATAGTTTGGGACTACACATGGCAGCCCCAGACTTTTTACTAAGTCTACTCCCAGACTTAGTACAATATGTTAATTGTCCCTTAATCACTTGAGTGCCAGTGAAATTTCTTTGGCACCCCTCTGGCACCCAAAGTATTAAAATGATAGTACTACATGGGAAATATTTATAAGGCTTTTCAGCTGAGTAAACATTGCCCTTCCATCGTTGGTTATTAGAGTTAACTTGCAGATTTATTTCCATTCTTTCCATTTTATTCACACTGTTTGCTCTTACAGCATTTGGAGAGCTTTGGGCAGTGGCCAGCGCTTTCCTTAGATGGCAACAGAAGATCCCCACCAAAAATGGAAATCCCATAAAAACATTAGACTTAACCCTTATGCAAAATCTTTTTTTTTCTTCTGTAATAACCATTGAATAAGACATTACCCATTGTAAGCAATGGCCTTATTGAGACGTGTTGTCATTTGACAATGTCTTCTCCTTTTACAGAAACCCTGGTTTCATGATGTCTGGGAGGTGTGGGTGGGCTACCCAAAACAGGTGAGTTATCACTGCCACAAAAGCAGAACAAAGGTAGGAAAAGTAAAGGGTTGGGGCAGAAGAAGCTAGTGGTGGACTCATGTGTGGGGATGTATCTGAGACTCAGGGCTATAAGGGCTACTTGGTAGAGTTCCTCAGAAGATAAGGGCAAATGGTTAGATAATGCTAAAGATGTGAATGTAGGCAACACTCCTAGGGGTTGTATTTGTGAGGATAAGGAGAAGCAATTCATCTGCAAACCAGCGGCACCATAGGAGACATACAAATTCCCCAAAATGGGGCTTTTAAACCCTTGGATGCAAGAGTGGTCAGTTCATTGCTTCACATTGTATTGGAGACCCCTCTAGCATTAAAGGTGTACAAATATCCAATTAAATCTCATTAAATTTTCATTTGTCCCGTATGGTGAAGTTGTTTGCTCCTCTTTAGCCCCCTGACTATGGCCTGTTATATGCATAGAAACTTAAAGCGTGTCTAGGACACCTCGGCCTAGGTTACATTACAGAAGATAACTGTATTACTGGTTTTATCTCTCAGATTCCTATTGAAGTCTATGGAGAGATTTATAGATAAAAGCACTGATAAGTAATCAACTGCAGTGGAATCCACTGTAACAGTCATAAAGGGCAACGTTAAATCACCTTTATTCTCATGTCTGTGCTAAGCACTACATTTTGAGGTGCCTAAACACAGTGATGTAGTTTTAAATAAAATAGTTTCATGTCCCATACCTCTATATACCCGTCCCTTGCTTTTCTCACTTCACAAGGCCACATAAATATCAAATTCAAATTGAGGGGAGTGCAAGATCTTGTGACAAGTTCAAATCCTGCACAATAATGGCAGAAAGGAATCCAAGAATCAGTGCATCTACATGACAGCCTCACACACAATCTGCTCCTTACTGCTTTCATCAGAGCTAAGAGAAAGACAGAGGATTTTAACCCTTTAAGGACTAGAGGAGAATGTGTTGCACACCCCTCTGTATTTAAGCCCTTAAGGATGCGCGGCCGGCACTTAAGGATCACAGAGCTTTTTTTTCACCAACGATTCAGGACTCCACGAATGGTGTGAAGCCACGCAGGGATCCCTGAAAGCCATGACGTTCCAGGACCGTCATGGGTCCTTATCACACGTTTTACCCATGACAGTCCTGTCATGGGTCCTTAAGCAGAAAGAAGACTGCTGTTCCCTGACCTCATAATACCATTGCCTAATCATTTTAAAAAATTGTAAGGCTTTATTAATAAAATACATATATTGTAGGGTTTTTCCTGATGAGTAAAATGAGGGTATCCCCAATGCTGGCAGATGTTTTCTTCCAGAGTTATAATTATTTATACTGTTTATTTGTTTGATTTTCTAATTAACAGTACATCCTATAGGGGACGTGAGCCTCTGGCTACAGTTCTTTATAAAATGTGATAGTGACAGCGTCATTACTTCCTGACATGACTTCCTGATGGTTTGAAAGTGTATAATGTTTGAGTAAAATTTCCTGCATGTTTGCCTTGTTTTGTTCAGCATGGAAGACCCTATAATATATGTATTTTATAATAAAGGTTTACTACTCCTTTTAAAAGATATAAAAGTAAAAAGGTAATAATCACACCACAGCATTTTGGAAAAAAGTACATACTGCATACATATCAACATTTTGCTCAGTTGGGGACCTTTTTAAGACAAAGGAAAGTGAGTAAATGCAGTGCTGTTATGCCGACATTGATGCTGAAAGATGTCCTCAGCTGATGGAAATGTTGATTAGTATTCCATACATTTGAATATTTCCTTTCTTATTTTTGATGTGGTTAGTAGTGTTTTTTCCAAAGTAATGGTCAGAGATGCTCAACTAGTCACATTCTTGCCAAGGTATATAACAGTCTCAAAAGGACTGGTATCCTACCTACAGTGCCATCTCTTTAGCTCACAAGTGCCATACACAGAGAGAAAATATCCTGAATCACACCATACTGTTCCTGCCCAGATTACTGTCTAGCCACAAACGCCAGGCAATTCCTTTCTGAAAGGGAAGCTGCTAACTATAGACATGTCATTTTTGTTTTCTCTCTATGGTGCAGTTGGCTTGCTCCACCATGTTTTAACCTTTTGAGTGCCAGAGGGGTACAGAACTCATTGCAGAGCAATGCGTTCCATATGCCTCTGGCACTCAAAGGGTTAAGTATATCAACCTCATTGTCATCTTAGATCAGAGTTGAACAGTTTTTATGTTTCATTGAATGAGAGCTCCCATAATCTTCAGTCAGCTTGCAGCTGTTAAACTACAATTTCCATCAAAGCAAAATAATAAAATATTTATTCACACGTCTCTCCTAGCCTGTGCAGAGAACTTTCCATTTAGCCGTATACCTTCCCTGATCAGATTCATTTCATTCCTAGTGATTTATTATCTCTTCATGCAGTTGTCCACATTATTCAATCAATTGCCTCTTTGAGTGCCAGAGGGGTATGCATTGTGCACCCCTCGGGCACTCAAAGGGTTAAAGTAGAGTCAGTCAATCTTTGGACCACTGGTTGTGGGGGACTACAACTCATTATCACATGTGTGATCAGGGTTATAGCCTTTTAAATATTTTGTATTCTTACCTATAAATTGTCAAAAATAGAAAGAAAAAAAAAAGAGATATAGATTTATAATTTTTTGGAGGACTTATTTAAATTCCTACAGACTGTCCCATCATCCTCACCTTGGCACAAGTGGCTTAAAGCAGCGCTATCACTGATATTAAGTCCCCCCCCCCCAATACTTCCGTCTGTGTGTCTGCCCCGTCAGTCTCTACCTGTACCTTAAGGTACCATGCAATGCCTCCTAGAGGAGACCAGGACGGACAGTGCAAGTGCGCAGACGTCTCTAAGCCAAGATGTCTGTGTGCAAGCCTGGCTGCCGGTCTCATAATCAGGAGGATTACTTCAGAACTTGTGCCAGATAATAGCACTGTTAAGAACCTAATCGCCATATGCCTAATTATTGGGGTGAGGGCTTAATATAGGGTGATAGTTCTGCATTAAGAGTGAGATTTTGTTTTTAAGGAGCTTAGAAAATTAACTTAGACAGGCGTAGGGACTCAGAATTGATTTTGAGTGGAATCGGTTTTGTATAGTGACGCCTATGGGACAAATGTGAACAGAAATGCACAGCGATTCTAGGGTAAACCAACGACTCCATAGGGAGCACACAAAATGCCATTGATTTAGAGTGGAAGTAACGTTATGACAAATGAAAATGATAGTTTATGAGATATTAATCTTTATTTAATTGTCCGTTTATGCAAGTTAGGCAGTATTGAGTTGCAGAGCTGTGTGCCAAACACTAACATTCCTCACTGCTCTTCCTCCCACCTGGAGAACTTGTACAATTCAAAAGTTACTCATGTACACAAATAGAAACAAAGATGTGTGTGTATATATATATATATATATATATATATATATATATATAAATAATTTTTTTTATGTATAATTACATGTAGTTTTTCAGGGCAAGAAGGGAAGAAGGTCTTATTTATTTCAGTAGGTTATTCCAGGCTTTTGGAGCTCCGCAGGAGAAAATAAATAACAGTAAATATCTTATGAAATCTTATTTTAACCCTTTGAACGGTAGATGTGAGCAGCCCAGCTCTGAAAGAGTGAACGTGGGCTAGAAATAAAACTGTTTAATAGGAACTCTTACATACCCTCCATATAACAGACAAAAGCAAAAAAAAAAGAAGGAAATTAAATAAAATGTAAATTAATTTATTGATACATTCAAAATTAAAGGAAAACAGCCATTTTCACATGGTATGGGTAAGCTGACAAAAAGGAATTAGTTGAAAGGGTACAAGTATAACCAACCCTATAAGCTGATCATCGATCCGCTATAATGTTACCACAAAAATGGCTTCAGATCAAGAGTCAAAGCAGCTGTAAATAATATCAGGGTGCGAAAACAGCTTCAATCAAGCGTATAGATAATGCATCAGAAGGGGGGAAAAAAAGTTAAAGCTATACACCTAGAGAAAATCTATTGTGGAACAATTTTTAGAATAGTTCTATATAAATATCAGAAGTAACTACTCTATCATTGTAAAGGGTATCCTTTAAAAAGGTTGCACGCAAAAGACTGGGTGACCACATGACACATTAACTATGTCGCATGATAAAAATGGCAACATGAGAATATCGCACTGCATGTTAGCGCAAGATTCTCATGTCGCAAACTGAACGGTCGCATACCTTTAAGCAGTCATCCCCTCCAGAATAATTATACAGCTGAGCCGGTAGTCAGGAGCGGATCTTCCGTTATCCTCTCATTGTAAAGAGCCCCCTGCGTCTTAGTACAAGGGGATATCCTGAATTCCCATATAATTATATACAGATTTATGGCTACAATAAGACCTTTATATAAAGCAAGGAGATTACACTATGCTACCATAGAAATAAACAAACTCTAAGCCTGGCATCATAAAGAAACAGTTACAGTCTGCTGTGTCCCATTTGAGGACAAGAAGGGTGCACAATGCATTGTAAAGCAAGATAGAGTAGTTATTTCTGATCTTTGTAAAGAGCATTTCTAACAACTGTTATACTATAGAGTTTCTTTAGGGTTATAGCTTTTACTTTTTTGGCTTCTCTTGAATTATCTATATGCTTAATTTAAGCCGTTCTTGCATTCCAATATTATTTACATCTGTTTTGGCTCTTGCTAAGATGCCATTTTGAGGTTAATTATAGTAATTCGCTGGCCAGTTCATAGGGTTGATTTTATTTGTATCCCTTCAACCAGTTCTGTTTTTGTCAGCTTACCCATACAATGTGATTAAAGGGATAGTAATACTTAAAATGTAAAAAAAATATGTTGTAGGGTTTATCCCCCTGAGTTAAACAAGGGTACTCCAACTGCTGAAAGGTGTTTCATTCAAAAGTTATTAATTTTCAAAGTTGAATTTTTTTAGGTGCAATATCACAGTGGCCTGAAATTGTACAGTGGCGCTGTTGCTACACGTTCCTATGGACAGCTCTGGTCCCGGGACCATAAATCTCCATAGGATGGTGTAGCAACAGCGCCACTGCACAATTTCAGGCCACTGTGATATTGCACCTAAAAAATTCAACTTTAAAAATTGATAACATTTGAATGAAACACCTTTCAGCAGTGGGAGTACTCTTGTTTTACTCAGGGGGATACACCCTAAAACATATATTTCTTTACATTTTAAGTATTACTGTCCCTTTAATGGCTGTTTTCTTGTACATTATGTTTGTGGTTGATTATACTGGCAGACTGATTATTTGATGGCAATACTCTAAACCAATTTCTGTAGCAGCAGCTGACCTATACCACAGTATTATTTACAGATATCCGAATTGTGGGGACACATGCTTTTCTACCCCGTGTTTTGGGGAATATTAATGATGCTTTCCAGCCTATTAGATTATCAGTCTTACAATAGTGTCAATGTTCTATTTTAATTAAAATATTGGGTGTTTTTTTTTTTTTTTTTGGAGGGACTAGTTCCCATTGCAGGCCATTCTTTAGGGACGTGTATTTTTTATGCTTATTTGGTATTTTTTCCTGCCACTTCTTTTATTTTTAATATATCAATAAAGTTAATTTTATTTTATTTAATTCCCTTTTTTTTTGCTCCTCCGATGTCGGTGTTTGCTTTTGTCTGTTGTATGGAGGGTATGTAAAAGTGCCTATTAAGTAGTTTTCTTTCCATCTTTTGGTTTAATTTCCCTATGCAAATAATAAGCATTTCAGTATTTTAACTCTTTAAGGACCAAAGGGGAGTGCAATGCATTGCAGATCAATGTGGTGCACACTCCTCTGCTCCTTTAAGGGTTTAATTGACGCATCTGTTATAAAACAGATAAACTATATAAAGTAAATGAACCCTCAGGCAGTTACATGAATTTGAGAAAAGTTCCATTCAAAGCCAGTATTCGCTACGTATCAATCAGATTTCTAGCCATCAAGTGGAAATCCATTCCCTGATGAGACATACGTCCTGCACTGTATAACCTGTCTTCAGGGAAGGTGTTTGCGTAATCTTAATAGAAGTCACACCTTCTTCTAGAAGCCAAGTGTTTTGGTTTTGCAAGATTTTTCTTTGTTCACTTATAGGAAAAATCTCCTTTTCAAAAGGTTTTCTTGAATTGTCTCTCAGTAAAGTTTGCATTTCCTTCCCGCAATCCTTTTTTTCTTAATTCTCTTTATTGTTTGGAGGACTGGTAGTTTGAGCCAACAAGCCAACTGCCCTATAGTGAACAAATGAAAAATATGTGCTGAGTTAGAGGTTCTCAACACATTGCTGTGCAATGTGTTAGCGATCATGCTAGCACTAACCCCTTAACAACCAATGAAGTGCCAGGACCATCACTGGTAAACTTGAGTTAAAGGGGCTCTATCACCCCTATACACGTTTGTCTAAAAAGTTAGTTTATATAGCGACTAGCTGGAATAGTGTTTTTTTTTTATTTAAATTTGGTCAAAATTAAACTTGACTGTACCACAGTCTGTCACTCTTCCTCTGCTTCCCTCATTCGATCCAGCCTCCTCCAATGACGGAGGATTACTGCATGTAAGTTGGTGCGCTCTCATTGGCTAGAGATTGCTCCAGTTTACATGCAGAAATCTTCTGTCATTGGAGGAGGCTGGATTGAGGGAGGGGAGCCCAGGAAGTGTAACAGCCTGCGGTACAGAGTTGTACCCGCATTCTGTCCGGAAGGAAGGCACAGGGTAATTTTTACACGTTTAATTTTGGCCAAATAACAATTAAAAATAAATGGTCCTTAACTGCTGGATGCGTGACTGGTCGTTAAGGGGTTAAAGGAGTTAAAATCCCAGTGTAATTCTTGGAGTGTCAGAGGTATCCAACACATTGCATTTGTGTTTTTCCATGTGGTACACTTGTTTTGTCCAGTATTACTTCAGTTCATCTTAGTACATCGGCCCCATTGATGAACTTTTCGGAGTGCATTAGTGGAAATAAAAAGTTTTCTACTATTTGGTCATTTAGCGCTATTAATTGGTGACCTAACATGAATGAATAGAAGATACAAAAAAAGGTTTCATTTTTGCATGAAATTTACCTATTTCATCCAAAATGACTGGGTTAATGAATGCAACACCTGTGTAAAATTAGGGGTATTTAAAAACGTGCATTGCATTGGTCCTTTTGGAATGCAGTTTGACATCCCCATCCAATAATATAAAGCTTATTCTGCAGTCAGAAAGGAACACTGTCCACAGACAACACACAAAACCAGATTGGTACTGCCTTATACTGGGATTGCTGAGCACACACTACTCTCCTCTCAAGGGTCATAACACAGCACAGTGACTGACTAAGGATAAGTGTGCTTAGGAGGCGGGCAGTCTGAGGCCCTTCACCTGTTGTGGTATAGCATTCCCATCATCCCTGGTCAGCCAGCGACTGTAATCCACAGCTGCTGAAGGGCCTCAGGTGGCATCAGCTTCTCCAACAAAGACTTCCACAACAGCTTAACCCTTTGAGTGCCAGAGGGGTATGCAACGCATTGCAAAGCAATGTGTTGTGCGTACCTCTGGTACTCAAAGGGATAAAAAAATGGGATTTTATTGGAGAGAGAGCAAAAAGTATACCTCCCCCCCAACACACACACACACATTGTAACCGTCCTGTCTGATAGCACCTTCCTTGTTTCATGCTAGTACCCCTTTTTCAGAGGTACCAACAGAGTCTGCAACAGGGGGACATGACAGAGGAGAGTCGAGTGGCCAGTTGGCACTATATCACCCTGTGTTCTAATAATGTGCTATTTTGTATCTCCTCAGGAAGTACTGACCTCCCAGTACTGGTACTATGTTCTGGAGCTGAGCTTCTACTGGTCACTATTGTTCAGTGTTGCTTCTGACGTTAGAAGAAAGGTGAGTCCAGATTATTTTCATTCAAGGTAAATAGGTACAATATTGAGGGGTGAGGGCGCAATGTGTAGCACCTTTCTGGCTATCCAAAAGCACATTTTATTGATTTTAAGAAAAATAAAAAACTGTCTGTATTTGTTTGTAAATATAAATAGTTCTTGAGCAATGTATCGTTATATGTTGGTGACACAGTGTGGCATTTCATGCTGATTTGTTTGTATGCCGGACCATGTTACCACACACTGGGGCTGAGCATTTAGAAGAACTGGTAGGAGATGTACTAAGGTTCGATAATGGACAAGGATGGAGATTATGATGGCATATTTGCTTCAACATATGCACTAAGATGTCTTCTCTGACACATCCCTGTGAATCCATCTCAAATACGCCGACATTGTCATGAATCCGTCATGCCTTCACCAGGTTTACAATTTTGAAGTGACCACTTCAACAGTGGCTGATTTACATATGGAAATGTAGGTTAATGAGACAGTGGGTTTGATTATATGTTAACGTGACACAACGCCACATGCACTAAGCTCTGACAGCTGTCTATGCTGTTAGAGTTCACAGTCCCAACATTGCCTACCTGAGGTTTGCAAAGTTGGGATCTGTCTATAACTCTCTGTGAAGCCATTGAAGAGCAATATGTTGGACACCCCTCTGGCACACAAAGGGTTAATGATCTTTAAAGGGGAACTTTCACCCCTTAATAACTAAAGCTCCCTTTACTGCTGACCTGGCGACTAGCTGCTTAGTAGCGCTAGTCGCCAGAAAACTTACCCCGTTCTCAAGATTTCGCCGTTTGAAAGGATCAGGAAGCACGGACGTCTCTTCACAGTGACGTCCGTGCGCCTGCGCTGTCAGTCCCTTGTCAGTCCCTTGTGCACCGTACGGTGCATACGGTGCACAAGGGACTGACAAGGGACTGACAGCGCAGGCGCACGGACGTCACTGTGAAGAGACGTCCGTGCTTCCTGATCCTTTCAAACGGCGAAATCTTGAGAACGGGGTAAGTTTTCTGGCGACTAGCGCTACTAAGCAGCTAGTCGCCAGGTCAGCAGTAAGGGGAGCTTTAGTTATTAAGGGGTGAAAGTTCCCCTTTAAATAAATCCCGTAGCCCACTATAAAGACTAGAGAAAGGTGCCCAGAGAAAGAAAAGAATCGGAATAAGGAGGGGAAAAAGGACCCCAGGTGAAGGGCTTTTACAACTAAGAATTTATATGTTGAGTGACGTGCATATGAGGGCAACGGGAATTTATTCATGTTATTGGATAGTAAATGGTGTGCCTAGCATTTCTCGTTATTTTTAAAGGAATGATTCTTATCTTAAATGACTAGTACAAGGTTTAATTTTGAAATGTCGCATACATAAGAGCGTGCAACATTTAGGCACTATAACTAGGTCACCGGCTCCAAAAGCACCATCTAAGATTCTTGCGAGATTCTTATGGAGCCTCATAAAATGTTGCAATTACCCATACTGCCGCATACCTTCATGAATTAATAATGTCAGCTCCCGCACAGTCTTTTATAGCTTGTTTGTGATGTCCAACCTGCATTCCGGCTGTCTCTCCTAGGCAATGAAAGTTAAACGTTTTAAAAACATCATGATGTACTCCCACACCGAGGTCATTTTAACGTTCATTGCCCAGGAGAGACAGTCGGAGTGGAGGTTGGACGGTACAAACAAGCTATAAAAGACTGTGCAGGAGCTGACATTATTAATTCATGAAGGTAAGCGGGGCATTAATTAATGAAGGTATGGGGGGCATTAATTAATGAAGGTATGCAGCAGTGCGGGCAATAGCAATATTTTACGAGGCACCATAAGACTCTTGCCCTTTTGATTCATGCAAAATTCATACATGGCGCTCTTGAAGCTGACGACCTAGTTATAGTGGCTAAATGTCGCACACTCTTATGCCCAAGTACAACATATGGACAGATTTTAAAGCTTTGTAAAATAAAACTAAAATTATGTTATGGTGACAGATCCACTTCATGGAGATTATGTCTGTACTAGTAATACATGTGCTTATTATATATGCTAATTGTTCAAAGCTCCTATATTATAAATTGTTTGGTTTACAGTCTATAGTATAGGCATTTCAAATACTTTATATGTATGCAGTGTCTTTGTTATACTCTGTAGTGGGAATATAGTTCGTCATAGCTGTCTTTTTTAGATTGGGGTGCAGACTGAAGGGATATTTGTATTAGTTTTTACATATGCTTATTAGCTACCCTTAGACTCTAACCATATCAGTGACAAACATTTGCCCACCAGGCAGTTTTGCATCTCACAAATCCTCACTGAAGTCTCTTTCCCAGATATGTTATTGAAAAATGTTCAGGAAATGACATTTCTTTTACTGTTTCCAGATTTAAATGCTTCTGTTCACTTAATCAGAGGACAGTTATAGGAAATAGCAGAGACTATCTTCAGTTATTTATGGGTGTGCAAACTGTGGCCCTGCAGATATTGTTGCACTATAGCTCCCATCGTCCTCAGCATAAAGACATCCAGTTGCTATTGGACTAAACTTGAAGGACTTGTTTTCTTTTTTGAACCTAATTTACTACTACTACTATCAATGCTACTACTACTACTACTCTTAGCACCCCTACTATTACAACAACTACTACTAGTAGTATTACTGTTGCTACTACTACTACTACTATCAATGGTTCTATTACTACTACTACTACTACTACTGCTATCAATGCCATTACTACTACATCATCCTCAGCCTCCCAAAGAGCTACAACTGCAGTTGTTTTACTACAACTCCCATTATCCTGATGGGAGATGTAGCCCAACAACAGATGTAGAAATACAGTTTGCCTACTTCGAGTTAGAGGAGTCTTCAATGCTTTCAGGCTGTTGCAGGAAACTGGAGCAATTTTGGGACAAACAGATGCACCATAGAGGACAAACCCAATTTTCCATGGATTTAAATAGGCTTTTTAACCATTTGAATGCTAGAGATTTCCAATGCATCACTTTCATTCAGGGGACCAAAGCCCTATTTAAGCCCATAGGAAGTTTGGTAACTTTTATCTCTATCCTATGGTGAAGCTGGGTTGCCCCAGAATTCCACTATTTTCTGTTAATTCTTCAGCCTCAGGTTGTGAAGTTGGTGACTTTGTTGTAGTGCTCGGTGGAAAGAAGAATAGTGATGTCATTGTGGATTACCATAGTGTATCACTGTTTTCACCAGTGTTATACAGGAGGTACATGTAGTTACACTGATGAGCTTTGGGACCTGTATTCAAAAGAAAAATGGAGTTATTCTGAAGCATACCACTATAGGGGACAAATATAAATTCCCCAGATTTCCATTGATCTAAATGAGGCTTTTTACCCCTTGAATGCTCTAGGTCATCAACACTGCTTCATAATATATTGGAAACTTCTAGCAATGAGTTGCACAGCCGTTTGCACTCAAAGGGTTAAAAGCCACATTTAAATTGCAGCTACATACTTGCAGTGTATTTTACTGTTATGTGTTGACTGTTGTATTTCTGTCCCCAGGATTTCATGGTGCAGGTAGTCCATCACCTGGCTACCATCTTCCTGCTGAACTTTTCATGGAGTGTGAAGTATATCCGTGTGGGCACTCTGACTCTGCTGGTGCACGATGTTTCAGACATTTTACTGGAGGTACCATCTGACATTACTGGACTTTGGGTAAAATAAGTGATTAATTGTAACAGGAGGCTGCAGAAGACGATTTGTGGCTTCATGGTTTGAGTGTTCTTTATCATGGCTGCATGAGTGATATCAGCGACTTCATTCGATTGTGTCTTTGAAATGTCACTCATGTTACAAATGGCCTTTAGGCACTAAATATTTAACTCAGAATAGTATTTATAAAGAGCCAACATATTCAGCAGCATTGTAAGATCAGGAGCAGATCATGTTTTACTAAGTCAGCTCCTCTAGTAAAAAAGCCTGTGGCTGAACTGTGCAACCCAAAAACAGCTAATCTCAGCTGTTTGGGGGAGATCAGAAAACTGTTCCCTTCGGATGGCAGTAGGCTGGATCAAAATCTGGAAGTCTGTGGCTCACAACCACAAACTTTACAGATTATGTGTGTTGAAGCTGAACAACTCACAGTTCAGTCTCTCACTCTGGACCAGTGAGGGGGCACCAGGGGTCTCTTTTCCATTTTTGTTCCCCCCATTTGTCCAACAGGGCTGAAAAGGCTGCCCATGCTTCATTAGCAGGTCTGCTTCAGGGGGGAAGACATACTGATAAAGCACTTATGTGATGCTTGTCCTTTAACTGTCAAGAAAAAAGACACAGTGGTGGCGATGAGGACCCTGTTTGAAGGAGCTTACAAGCTAGAGGGATGACAATTCCTTAGTGAGTTTTTCAGGACTCTGTAATAACCTCACTCCTGTTTCTCCTTATCTTCTCAGGCAGCCAAGATGTGCAGCTATGCAGAGTGGAAGAAGGCTTGCAACACCCTCTTTATACTTTTTGCAGTGGTCTTTGTCATCAGCCGCCTCATCATCTTCCCCTTCTGGTAGGTCACTTTCGAGGGCTCTAATCACTTAGAATTTGGAAGACAGAATGAAAGGGCAATTCATGCAAACAAAAAGTGGAGCAATTCTGGGATAAACCAACTGCTACACCATACGAAACAAACACTCTCAAAATCCCCACTAGTTTAACCACTAAGGGACTAGGTTTAAACACTGGATGACCTGAGCAATTTTGGCCTTTTAGTATGTGTTTCTTCAACCATACTTCCCATCTAATTCTTTTAGTACAAGCACACAAATTATATACTGTTTTTTAAAAGAATAAGTAGGGCTTTCTTCTGATTCCTTATATATGGGCATAACCTATCATACAGTGTAATTGTAGTATAGAAATTTAAAAAAAATGTTATAGCTTTTCCTGCAAAGTTTTGTGCTGAGTTAGTGAATTTTTAACAGGGACTGGAAAAAAAGGCATGAACATTCATTCATACCTCCCAAATGTCCCTTTTTTAGGGGGGTATTTCCCCTCTGAGGCGAAAATCCCCATGTCCCTCTTTCCCCTGCCCTTTTGGAGATCAGAGTTTGTGGTGTGTATATAAATGTATCACATTGCTCCACAGTAATAATAAAAAAATATTAAACAAAATGTTGTTAATTAGTCTGTGTAAATAAAATGTTGTATATTAAGTTACAAAAAGGGGTGGCAATAGGTCATCAGGTGACCTACCCCTACTCCTGCCCTAGCACCATTACTTTAAATAAAATTGCCCCCATCTTTGGCTATATTTACTAAAAGCTAAAGCTGTGTTTCTACAACTCTCTTCCTCGCTATCACAGTGAGGAAGAGAGAGGCAAAGAACAGTGACAAAGGCAATGTATATGTCACGGTAATCAGGCAAAGAAGGACAGACACCGTAATAAAATACAACCACCTTTATTGGAATATACAGTGATAATAATATATGAGATATAGCAATGATAATATCCCACACAACCCCAGACCACCAGATAATAGGGCCCAAACTCCTACCCGGAGCTGCACACTGCAAGGTACCAGAGACCAAAGGCAGCAGGGAGCGAAAGTCGGACAGAGCCATGGGACACAGAGGCTAACGGTCAGGCAGACTAGGAGCGTACATAGAGAGTAATCAGCCAGAGCCACAAGTCAGACAAGCCGGGGATACACTGAGCAAGATAGGAGCCGGAGGACAGACAAACCGGGGACTACACAGTGCGAGTGAGTCAGCCAGAGCCACAAGTCAGAACCGATGTGGGTAGTCAGACAAGCTGGGGTTAACAAGGAGAGAGTTAGTCAGCCAGAGCCACAGGTCAGAACCGATGTGTGTAGTCAGACAAGTCGGGGTCAGACACAGAGCGGATTCTCAGATAAGCACAGGTCACAACGGAGCACAAGAGTACAGAGAGAGGACAGGGTGGGCCTGAGAAACTAGGTACCAATGAGAGTTTTACTCTCATGCTCTTTGAATGAAGGCCTCTCACAGATTCTCGTGTCTAACAGGATGGTGACTGAGATCAACTCCTCCAGATTACCAGGCAGTTCCCAGGCTGCTGTCTCGTCCTTAATTGTGTCACACAAACCCTGGGAGAATGCGGCAACTAGGGCTTCATTGTTCCAACCAACCTCCGCCGCCAGAGTGCGGAACTCAGTAGCATAGTCCGCTACAGTACATGCGTCCTGCCTGTCACCATTGTGTCCGCTTCCTCCCCGCCGGCCGCTCTCTTTTCCGTTCGCGGCGGGGTCTGGTCTTCCGGGTTGCGGGGATCGCGAGACCGCGCATGCGCAGGACGCCGCGTTCCTCTCCTGGCATCTGCGCATGCGCCCGGCGCCTCAGTACATTTGTTCAGCCTCGCCTATCATCATAGGCATTCCGGGCGAGCCCCTCTCCTCTACCTTCCCTATTGGCTCCCATTAGTATTTAAACTAGCTACCCCAGACGTGGAGTGCCCGTTCCACGAGCTCTGCTTGATGTTAGTATTATCTTATTCTGTCTCCTGGCATCTGACTCGGCTTCCTCCTGACTATCCAGCGTTCTCCAGCCCCTGGCATCTGACTCGGCTTCCTCCTGACTATCCAGCGTTCTCCAGCCCCTGGCATCTGACTCGGCTTCCTCCTGACTATCCAGCGTTCTCCAGCCCCTGGCATCTGACTCGGCTTCCTCCTGACTATCCAGCGTTCTCCAGCCCCTGGCATCTGACTCGGCTTCCTCCTGACTATCCAGCGTTCTCCAGCCCCTGGCATCTGACTCGGCTTCCTCCTGACTATCCAGCGTTCTCCAGCCCCTGGCATCTGACTCGGCTTACTCCTGACTATCCAACTCCTAGTTCCGAAGAACCACCCGCCTCCTGACCTGCTGACCTGGTTCTTAACGGTAGCCAGTGTACCCCTATCCTGGTTGCACCCCGGCTCAACTGGGGTGGAACAATCTGGTTTCGCGACCAGCACCTTTACCCAGCTTCGGCTGCAGCACAGGGGTACCTGGCACGCCGTCACCGAACTCTAGCAGCGCTCCCTAGCTTCGCACCCTAGCTTCTGTTCCAGTGTCGGCATCAATCAGGTTATTATCCCCCGGGTGGTGACAGTTGGAACGGGCCAAAACCATGGATCCGGCTGAAGCATCGCGTATTGCGGCTAGGCTGGACCACCAGGAACAGGTATTGTCCTCCCATGCTGCTCACCTCCAGAGCTTGGAGCGTAAACTAGACGCTGTATTGGAGATGCTACGTAACACGGCTTCACAGACCTCCGCTGCCGCTGCTCCAGCGGCTGCCGCTGCTGCTGGCGCCTCTGGTGCACCTCCTCCCGGATACGTACCTCCCCGCATACCTTTGCCAGACAAGTTTTCGGGTCGTCCAACCGAATGTCGTGGTTTCCTCAATCAATGTCAGCTGCACTTCCGGACCTTGCCCCAGACGTTCTGTACACACTCCTCCCGGGTCTCTTTCATCATCTCCCTCCTCAAGGGCGAGGCCCTTGCCTGGGCATCTCCACTAGTGGAGCAACAATCCCCCTTGCTGGATGATTCTGACGCTTTCGTTGCTGCCTTCAAAGCCGTTTTTGACGCTCCTGGACGAAGCGCCTCAGCCGAATCGGCCCTATTGAGTCTGCGTCAAGGGTCTCGTTCGGTCAGTCAATATGCAGTGGAGTTCCGCACCCTCTCCTATGAGACTGACTGGAACCAGGGAGCCCTGAAGGCGGCTTTTCGGCGTGGTCTTAGCGAACGCCTTAAAGATGCCTTGACCTGTTGCGATATTCCTGACGGCCTGGAAGACTTCATATCTCTGTGTTTAGACCTGGACAGACGCCTGCAAGAACGCCAATTGGAGCGCGACCGTAGCAGAAGGCGTTCTGCACCTGCCTTGCCTCCGGCAGAGGGTCCCGCCATGAACGAGACACCGATGGAGATTGGGGGAGTCACCAGGCTGACAGAGGAGGAGAGGAAAAGACGCCGGGCTTTGGGCCTGTGTTTATATTGTGGACAGGCAGGCCACATGCTGCGTCAATGTCCCGTTCGTCCGGGAAAAGAGACGGCTTAGCCGATTCCCGAGGCAGTCCGCTAAGCCATTCCTGCCAGCCTCCCCCTGGCCGCTCCAGGTTGTTCCTCCCTGTGACCCTTCAGTGGAATACCGGGACGTTGACTACTGATGCTTTCATTGATTCTGGGGCTGCTGGGCTGTTTGTAGATTGCTCCTGGGCCCGAAACCACGGCATTCCATGTAGGATCAAGAGGCCGCCACTGCTGGTGTCCTCCTTGGATGGAGGACCCCTGGGTTCTGGACAGATCACACAGGAGACAGAAGTCCTCCGGCTTACTACCGGAGTCTTACACACAGAAGAAGTGATCCTGGACCTGGTATCTTCTCCGTTTGCTCCTGTCGTCCTGGGGCTCCCCTGGCTCCGGTGTCACAACCCGGTTTTCGACTGGAGGTCTGGCGATCTCAATAAGTGGAGTGAATCCTGTTTCCTGACATGCCTTCCTGCGTCTCCCGTCTCTCCGCACTTGGCAATTTCCGCTTCCTTGAAACAGCTTGATCCGCTGCCTGCTCCTTATCATGACTTCGGCGATGTCTTTTCCAAAAGCCAAGCCGAACGCCTTCCTCCACGTCGTCCCTATGATTGCCCGATTGATCTCCTGCCTGGCTCCCATCCTCCTAGAGGAAGAACGTTCCTGCTCTCTCCTCCTGAGATGAAAGCCCTCGCCACCTACATTCAAGACAATTTGGCCAGAGGTTTCATCCGTCCGTCTACGTCACCTGCTGGAGTAGGGTTCTTCTTCGTGAGCAAAAAAGACGGTTCACTTCGCCCCTGCGTGGACTACCGTGGCCTAAACCGTATTACCATAAAGAACAAGTATCCCCTGCCTCTCATCCCCAAATTGTTTGACCTTCTCCGTGGGGCCAACTGGTTCACAAAACTGGACTTGAGGGGGGCATATAATCTGGTTCGTGTCAGGCCAGGAGACGAGTGGAAAACGGCCTTCAACACACGACATGGGCACTATGAATATCTGGTTATGCCCTTTGGGCTCTGTAATGCCCCGGCTGTTTTCCAGGCCTTCGTTAATGATGTCTTCCGGGACATGCTCACCTCTCATGTCGTGGTATATTTGGACGATATCCTCGTGTTCTCGTCCACTTTATCACAGCACCGACTTCACGTTAAATCAGTGCTCCAACGGCTCCGTGAAAACGGCCTGTACGCCAAGCTGGAGAAGTGCGAATTCGAGAAGAATAGCCTTCCTTTCCTTGGATACATTATCTCCAGCTCCGGCCTTGAAATGGACCCTGGCAAACTCACGGCCGTCACTCAGTGGCCTCAACCCAGGGACCTGAAAGCAGTACAGCGTTTCCTGGGATTCGCCAACTATTACAGGAGGTTCATCCATCGCTATGCAACCCTTGTGGCGCCCTTGACCGCCCTTACCAAGAAGGGTGCTGATCAGCGGCACTGGTCCCACGAAGCCCTGACTGCCTTCGCTAAACTCAAGACAGCTTTTACTACAGCTCCCATACTCCGTTACCCAGATATTACCCGTCCTTTCCTCCTTGAAGTGGATGCATCTGAACACGGTATCGGTGCCGTCCTGTCCCAAAGAGATCCTGTTACAAATGCTCTTCACCCCTGTTCCTATCTCTCCCGGAGACTAACACCTGCCGAGAGAAACTATGATGTGGGAAACCGAGAGCTGCTCACCATGAAGGTAGCCATTGAGGAATGGCGCCATTTGCTAGAGGGGTCTGGTATTCCCTTCACAGTCTTTACCGACCACAAGAATCTTCAGTACTTAGAGAACGCCAAACGGCTCACAGCCCGTCAGGCCCGCTGGGCCCTTTTCTTTTCCCGATTCAATTTGTTGTGACCTACATTCCAGGCACTAAGAATACCTGGACGACCTGGAGGCCCACTGGCGCCGTGTTCGTTCTCGGCTTGTGACAGCAGCTGCCCGGTATAAAAGGGCGGCCGATCGGAAGCGGATTCCTGGCTCTGCTTATGCCGTGGGCAACGAGGTATGGCTCTCTACTAAACACCTACGCCTTCGGCAGCCCTCTGCCAAGTTCGGGCCGCTCTACATCGGTCCCTTCCGGATCCGCTCAAAGATCTCACCAGTGACGTTTGCCTTGGACCTGCCTCCGTCCATGCGAATACCCGATACCTTCCATATGTCTCTCTTGAAGCCTCTTGTTCGCACCAGATACTCCCCGCAGGCCTCTGACAACTCTCCTGTACACGTGGATGGACGTGAAGAGTACCTCGTCCGGAGGATCCTTGACTCCCGCCTTGTTCGGGGTTCTCTCCAGTACCTCGTGGATTGGAAAGGTTATGGCCCCGAGGAGCGGTCCTGGGTTCCGGTTTGTGACCTGCATGCCCCGGCTCTCCGCCGAGCATTTCATCGTGCTCATCCTTCCAAGCCTGGTCGTCCGGGGGCCTCCCGTTGAGGGGGGGGGGCGGTGTCACCATTGTGTCCGCTTCCTCCCCGCCGGCCGCTCTCTTTTCCGTTCGCGGCGGGGTCTGGTCTTCCGGGTTGCGGGGATCGCGAGACCGCGCATGCGCAGGACGCCGCGTTCCTCTCCTGGCATCTGCGCATGCGCCCGGCGCCTCAGTACATTTGTTCAGCCTCGCCTATCATCATAGGCATTCCGGGCGAGCCCCTCTCCTCTACCTTCCCTATTGGCTCCCATTAGTATTTAAACTAGCTACCCCAGACGTGGAGTGCCCGTTCCACGAGCTCTGCTTGATGTTAGTATTATCTTATTCTGTCTCCTGGCATCTGACTCGGCTTCCTCCTGACTATCCAGCGTTCTCCAGCCCCTGGCATCTGACTCTGCTTCCTCCTGACTATCCAGCGTTCTCCAGCCCCTGGCATCTGACTCGGCTTCCTCCTGACTATCCAGCGTTCTCCAGCCCCTGGCATCTGACTCGGCTTCCTCCTGACTATCCAGCGTTCTCCAGCCCCTGGCATCTGACTCGGCTTCCTCCTGACTATCCAGCGTTCTCCAGCCCCTGGCATCTGACTCGGCTTACTCCTGACTATCCAGCGTTCTCCAGCCCCTGGCATCTGACTCGGCTTCCTCCTGACTATCCAGCGTTCTCCAGCCCCTGGCATCTGACTCGGCTTCCTCCTGACTATCCAGCGTTCTCCAGCCCCTGGCATCTGACTCGGCTTCCTCCTGACTATCCAGCGTTCTCCAGCCCCTGGCATCTGACTCGGCTTCCTCCTGACTATCCAGCGTTCTCCAGCCCCTGGCATCTGACTCGGCTTACTCCTGACTATCCAACTCCTAGTTCCGAAGAACCACCCGCCTCCTGACCTGCTGACCTGGTTCTTAACGGTAGCCAGTGTACCCCTATCCTGGTTGCACCCCGGCTCAACTGGGGTGGAACAATCTGGTTTCGCGACCAGCACCTTTACCCAGCTTCGGCTGCAGCACAGGGGTACCTGGCACGCCGTCACCGAACTCTAGCAGCGCTCCCTAGCTTCGCACCCTAGCTTCTGTTCCAGTGTCGGCATCAATCAGGTTATTATCCCCCGGGTGGTGACACTGCCGTATTGTCATCAGTCATTTGGCAGCGGAGGTAGCACACCCAGGAACGTCAAAGACTCTCCGAAACGAGACTACAAATTATGTGAAATTGTGGATTATGGGCTTCTCCGTCTCCCATAGTGGATTCCCCCAGGCCAATGCCTTTCCAGAAGGGAGATCAAAAGTCCCACCTTACTTCACTCAGTAGGGAATGTGTGGGGTACCATCTCTAAAAAAATTCCCAGCTGATTAAGGAACCCCTGACACATAGCAGGTTCCCCATCATATCTTTGGGGTAGAGGAGCAGAGCCAGACAATCCTCTACTTATGCCCGCCTCAGGGGCAGTGGCCACAACCGGTGCAGGTGCTGGGGAGCCACCTGTTGTGAAGCCAGAGTCACAGGTCAGACAAGCCGGGGATACAGTGAGCGAGATAGGAGCCGGAGGACAAAACAGAGACTACACGGAGCGAGTGAGTCAGCCAGAGCCACAGGTCAGAACCGATGTGGGTAGTCAGACAAGCTGGGGTTAACAAGGAGCGAGTTAGTCAGCCAGAGCCACAGGTCAGAACCGATGTGAGTAGTCAGACAAGCCAGGGTCATACACAGAGCGAGTAATTCAGCCAGAGCCACAGGTCAGAACCAATGTGGGTAGTCAGACAAGCCGGGGTCATACACAGAGCGAGTAAGTCAGCCAGAGCCACAGGTCAGAACCGATGTGGGTAGTCAGACAAGCCGGGGTCATACACAGAGCGAGATTCTCAGATAAGCACAGGTCACAACAGAGTAACTAACAGGAACACCACGTAAGGGCAATGACTCCCAGGTCCAGGGAGCTTTATAAAGGAGCAGAAGGAGGCAGGACCCAATTAGGCCACCCAGAATAGGCCCATAAACAGGCGACCGTGCTAGTGCCTGTTACCTGATGTAGCAATGAGGAAGTGGCCGGAGGCCATGCCGGCCGGCGGCCATACAGCGATAACGAAGCACAGGATAGCCCAAGGGACACTGGCACATGTGATCGCTGTCTCAGTAATCACATGTAATGGCTCAATGGTGAAAGGCTGAAACTGACTGCTCCAGTCTTGTCAATGTCCCCTGTGGCTCGCTTTTGTCATTTAACACATGATGTGCCAGAACAGGCATGTCTTTAGATGTGAAGGAGTTACAATTTGAGAGTTTTGTTTGTTTCCCATTTTTCCCTACTTTTACTTTGTACATATGACCCAAAGACAGTAGTCTCTATTTACCATATTTCAAATTGCTAAACACAAAAAGTCATTATCTTGTTTATTAGCCACTCTTATTTATGAATGGACAAGAGAATGTTGTACCCACTCATTTGTCAATGAGCAACTACGAGGATAAGTCAGTTTGCATACTTCCAGTTCTACCTGGCTTATCCCATGTTAGTCAATAGGGAGAACACATGAAATCCTGATGATGCTGATTTACAGCATATTTCCCATGCTATTCAGGAAAACACTCCATCATCAGGGCTGCTGGACTCACTAGGCAGCCATCTAAAGTGGTAGAATTGGGAGATGTGACCGTAGAGCTGTTTCTATAGACAGGCAAACTTAATTATTTTTTTCTCCCTTTTTAAATAGTCTTCTTTTTTTCAAATAAAATGAAGGTTATTGTTATGGTAGGTTTTTATTTCTTTTAAGGAAACTCTTTATTTAAGATACCACATCAGGAAGGCGATTCTTTCTTGGATGGACAAGCAAGCAACAAAGTTCATCAGGGGTGTCATTACCTTTACGCTGGCCCTGTCCATTAGTGATTAGTAGAGAATTTATGGTGGAGAGCATCATATCTGATATGCTGCTCTCTTTGCTATGATCATTAAAGGAACACTAATACCACATAATGATAAATCATCATTTACCTTAATCCTGTGTAGAGAATCTCAATGCCTGCTTTTAATCAATTAGTGCAGATTGGTTCTCCAAAATGAATCTTTAATTGGTACTGGATATTATGTCAACAGAAGGAGACACAATTTTTTATCTGGACTTCAGAACTCCAGACATTCCAGTGAAGGATTCCTTTGAGCTCTGCCAAAAGAATCATGTCTGCCTCCACTTAAAGAGACAGTCATCTCCTTTTTAACTTTATATTTTCTGCACTTGTCGAATATGTAAAGTGAAATCACCTATATGGTGTTGTTTTTTTTTTTTTGTTTTTTTTTGTTATTTCTTTTGTTTTGGGAGGGGGGTCACACATAACACTTATTTAAAAAAAAACAAAAAAAAAACAACATACCACAGGGCATTGCTTGGCACTGTCTGAAGGGGCTCAAACCCCAGGTTTAGAGCTCTAACTCTTGTTGCTAAGATACAGGGCTTGAAATGGTGAGATACCGTGCTAATCTTTCTAATGATTATGGTATAGTAATGACATAATATAGTGCTGATTGCCTTCAAAACAAAGGTTTATTACTGTGCTGATCTTCCTGATGGTAATGGTGTACTGTGTACTAATATTTCTATTGGTAATGTTCTAATAATATGGGATGTCCCTAATAGTTATGGTAACATACTGTGCTGATCTTCCCAGTGGTAATAGTCTTATAATGTGCTGATGTCCCTAACAGTAAAGGAATCACACTGTGCTGATCTCCAGAATAGTAAATGTGTAATACCGTGTAGAGCTTCCTAATGGTAATGGAGTAATATTGTGCTAATCTCCCTTATGGTAATGGTCTAATACTGTTCTGATCTCTCTAATAGTTAACAGTTTAATACTATGTTAATGTTCCTGTTAGGAAAGGTATAATACTGTGCAGATTTCCCCAGGTAATGGTGCAGTTGGATTGAGGAGGTCACTAGTAATGCATTTGTTGCCTCCACTTCTCAGGTGTTTTGGGGGCCTTGTTGCACAGATCCCAGCTCTCTGTTGGCTCTTTCCTTGTTTTGGAACTTCACATTCTGCTTTCTTTAGTTGGATTCTTATCTAGCTTGTGCAACTAAAATTAAGTTCATAACCCTTTAAGGACCAGAAGGAGGCACAATGCGTTGCAAAGTATTACATTACACATTGTTGTGGTCCTTAAAGGGGAACATTCACATCCTGAAAACTTTTGAGCACTTGTTTAATCACCAAAGAAACATAAAGTTTATCCACTTCCGCATAGTGTGGCATGATGTAACTGTGGCACGGCTCTCAGGACTTCCCAGCAGCCTGTCATTCTCCTCCCAGCTGCCCCTGGGAGCACTTTCACGCTTCATTTCGGTGTGGTGTGAATGGCTCCTAGAGTTACAGGAAGCGGCGATTAGCATTATACTGAGGTCGCAACATCAGTATAATGCTAACCGCCTCTTCCTGTAACACTACGAGCCGTTCACACCACACCGAAGTGAAGCGTGAATGTGCTCCCAGGGGCAGCTGGGATGGAGGTGGGAGGAGGATGACAGACTGCTGGGAAGTCCTGAGAGCCGTGCCGCAGCTACATTGTGCCGCAGCTACAGTACGCGGAAGTGGATAACTTGTAAGTTTAATATCTTAAAAAAAAAAAAAAAAAAGAGCACATTTCCTAATGTTTCTTTGGTGATTAACCCCTTAACGATGCGTGCCGTGCTATGACCGTCACACGGTTTTTACGTTAAGGACCGGTGACGGTATACAGCGCTCCTCCAGGAGCATTGTAAGTAAAAACAGGGAGTGAGCGGTCTCTCTCAGTCCCGGTGTGGCGTGCCGGTATGCATCACAGGTCACGTGTGCCGGCACGTCAGAATCTTCAAAGCGGTCCTTAAGGGAAGGTTACTTCCCAGGACCGTGGACACCAAGGGGTTAAACAAGTGCTCAAAAGTTTTCAGGATGTGAATGTTCCCCTTTAAATGGTTAATAAACAGATTTAAAAATGAAACACGTAGGAGGGTGAGGAGGGGATTTTTTGGCTAGCACTTAACCCTTTGATTGGTATAATGCAGAGTTGCATACCCTTTGACCTCAAAAGGTTAAAACTGGTAAGAGAAAGTGAATTGAGGATTATTGAAAGGAAATAAGGAAGGGAGAAGTGAAAGAAGTTCTTAGTCTTAGAGGGATGTAGAGTTCAAATGTGAATGGATGACTTACGTTATGTGAGTAGTTGCGATCTCAGTCCAAACTTTGTTAATGAATTCCATTGCAGTGGCTGTGCACAGGGTAGAACTGCTGCTGGATTTTGTGGATTAGGAATTTGTGATTTGCAAACATGCTACTTGATCATAAAAAGCTCTAAGGAAATTGTATTTTTCCCCTTTAACCGTCCACCCCTACTGATTTTTCAGGACTAGGTGGGACTGGTTTATATTCAAAGACTGATTATGGGTACACGATAGTGAAATTAAATAAACAGGGTAAAACCTGCTCCATACTCACTAATGACAAAGCAAATTATACTTTACCGACCTACTGTAAGATGAGAAATGTATTCAAGGCTTCGGCCTTATGGGACAATAAAGTGTTACAACAAATATGTGTTCATATTAAAGAACATGTAACTCTTCTGTTACTTTTAAAATGATTAATGCATTTCTAGCACCCAAACAAGCTTTTGCCTATTAACAGTCAAATGTCAGACCCAATAACACACCCTGCTGGCTGAACACATATATCTGCCTTAGAAGAAAGTTCTCCCCTCATCGTAGGAGACAAAACAACAACAATAAACACCCTGTAGCACATGCATAAATTAAACTTGCACCACGGACTTTGCATTTACCTCTATTTTCCTTGAGCCATGACAAATACATTAATGAACATTTTGGAACACTTTGGTGTAATATTAAATATTTAACACAGGTTGTTTGTCTGTGCACCGGAAGCAGCAATCCCAAATGCAAAAGGATCTCATGAAAACAAATGTTGTTTAAGTGTGCTAAGGTGCCCTGAAGCTCTTGAGCAGTTTGTGACAAAATGGGCCTGTCATTCAGGACACAACTAAATATATTTCACATGGAGGAAGAGTTCATGAGTCTTGGGGGTTATACACTAAGGCGTGATAAAGAGTTGATAAAGCGGAGATGACTTCTCCATTGATATCACTTTCCAGTTCCTATGTTATTCTTTAGAGCCTATGCACTAAGATCTCTAACGCTGAAGAAATCTTAGAGCATTAGCTCCATAGAAGAAAAGAGGAATTGGAGAATTGATATCACTGGAGAATTCATCTCTGCTTAATTTCCTCTTTATGGTGCCTTAGTGCATCTCCCCCACTTGTCTTGCATCACTGATGCATCTGTGCATGAGCACTGATAACTAGCATGGAGCCTGTATGCTTCTAGGGCAAACCAACTGGACCACAAGGAGAAATAAAGTATTCAGTTATTTAATTGGGGCCTTTAACCCCGTGAATGTTAGAGACATCTCAGATGCAGTGTGTTAGCACTGAAGAGATGCCCCATTTAAATCAATTAGAATTCAAGACCTTTTTACTGGTTCCCTATGTTGCAGTGGGTATACCTCAGGTTTGCTTTATATTTGTGTTGGTGCATATGGCCCTGTGTGATTATGTGTCCCTAGCCAAACACATAAAAGTAGGCAGACCATGAAGAAATGGCTCTGGTGCTCAGACAGAGGTGTATCTGGTATGCAAGGGAAGGAGGGCATGAACTCTTCTGCCAACCATGCTTGGTTTCTAGCAGTTGTTGGACTACAATTCCTATCATTCTCTGCTGGCTTACTGATGGCTGAGTACGATGGGAGTTGTAGGACAAAAACACCTGGTGTTGCCAACCCTTCTGTAAGCAGATGTGGTAATAATGACATATATAAAATATCAGCCAGTTTCTGGTTCACTGCCATTCCCCCTGGGCGGAAGGAGGGCTGCACTAGCCTTTACTACACCCAATTGCTAGGGGCAGTGATTTTGACGAGTGGTCAGGGAGGGAGATCCCTCTTGGCCAGTCCTGTCAAAATCAGTGCAGCAGGTTTCCAAGGGGCGGTGATTCCCCCTTAGTTATCTTGTCAAAGTCACTGCAGGGACCTGCCACAGGCCAGTGACCCCCTCTTCATCTTCCTCTCACTCTCACCTTTGCCCACCTTGCACCTCCCTCTTTGCCAATTTGCCATCCTTCTTACACTCACTTTCCCACTTTGTCCTCCTCCTTTGCCTCCTGGTCTCACTCCCTTCTTTGTTTCATCACCTCCCCCTCATCGACTCCTCTGCCCTTCATCGACTTCCACTTGCCTTATCGCCTCCCTCTCCTCGATTCCCATTTGCCTTATTACCTCCCCCTTGCCTCATCACTTCACCCTTGTTTTGTCTCTGTTCCCCTCACTTCATCCACTCCCCAAACCCAGGTAACAAGTTAACCCTCTGACTGCCAGAGCAGTGCCCAATGCATTGCAAAGCATCTTGTATTTCATTTGGTAAGCAAATGCAATACTAGGTAGCACGGTTTTGCCTGGGCAGGTAAGATGATAGAAGGGGAGGCGATGCGGTGAAGGAAAGGGGGCATCCAGACCCATTCTCCCCCTACTCTTCAAGTGCCTCATCTCTCTCAGTTCTCTTTGCCTTTCTCACTCCCTTTAACCTTTTTCCCCATTTAGCCTCTTTTTTTCCCCTTTCATCTCTCTCTGTCTGCACTCCTTTGCCGCTCTCCTGTCTGCTTCCCATTAACCGCTGTGCCATTTCCCCCTCCCTTTTGGTCCCATTACCACCCCCCACCCCCACCCCCGTTCGCAGTCACCACAGACTAACTTCCTTCAAACTGCAAAGAGCGGATGTCATCCACTCCTTGCAGTACACACAAGGGCTTAGAGAGAGGCATGTGTGTTGTTTTGGAAGGGGATTAACCCTTTCAGTGCCGGAGACATAACTCTCTGCCACTTGCTTAATGCATGTGCAAAGCTGTGCAATCATTGTTAGTAATCTATATAATAGTAATGAATAATTAATTTATATAGTGCTTTTCTCCAAAATGGCACTCAAAGAGCAGATTACATTTAGGAGCAGAGGAAGTCATACTGATAATGGACAGAAGAGCTCTAGGATTTATGATGTGTTAAATCAGATGCTTAGATAAACAGAAATGTCATTAGTCTCTTTTTGAAAGTGTCCAAGGAAAGGAGTCTCTGACTGTGTGTGACAGAGAGTTACAGGATGGTGGTGCTGCCTACCTGAAAGCTTGGGAGATTCTGGTCCTGGGACTGTCTGGCGGCTTTTCAGCAGAGCCAAAAAAGAACTATCTAGAAATAAATACTTCATTGGAAAGGTGACCAATGTGTGCTTGCAAACCAGGCATACTTTGTAGACCGTTCCAATGAAGTATTTATTTCTAGATAGTGCTATTTGGGCTCTGCTGAAGAGCCGCAGTCTGGTCCCAGGACCAGAATCCCCTGCTGTCAGCTAGAGGCTGACGTCTGTGAAAGGGGCGGGAGAGGGAACTTTAGCAGGTCATATCTTTCAAACGATAAAGGTTTGAGAGACCGGACTTGCATCAATTGATTTTTTTTTTATATCTACAATATTAAAGGAGCTTAACAGCAACCAATACTATCCCTTTAACCCCTTAAGGACCATTGCCGTACCAGGACCGTCACAGTGCTCTGACATTTAAGGACCAGTGATGGTCCTGGTACGTCATGGAGTTCAGGGCTCCCGGCACGGCTGCACGCTGCTCCAGAAGCCCTGAACCAGAAGTGCAAAAAAAAAAAAAAAGCCCCATGGTCCTCAAGTGCCGGCCACACGTGTGCGAGCCGGTCCTTAAGGGGTTAAAAACCATTTACAATATTTAGCATATGGTTATGATATATGCACGGTTTGCATGGAGCAGCACAGGTTTGTTTTGTTTCTCTGTGCTTGTTCTAGGCTTCTTCCTAGGTTTGGAGGAATTGGGAGATTCCCCCTCATTCCTTGCTGCGCTCCATACTACAGTCAAAATATTTCTTTTTTTGTAAATAAAACATGTATTAATCATGGTGTTCTAGCACTGTGAGTTTTTCTGTTTGTTTTGTTCAGTTATAGACTACAGCAGAGTTCAAATGCAAAAAAAGTAAACAATATAACTGAATGTTGTGTGAAGGATACATTTGTAAGCAAATCTTTCTTTTAAACAAATATGCTTATTTCAAGGCTTTAAGATCAGCAGAACACAAATGTATCCAAACTAAACCTGACAATAAAGCCAGAATATTTACCAGTAAATATTGTTTGATTTCTTGTTTTCCAGGATTATCTATGCTACAGTGGTTTACCCTCTGTATTACTGCCCGAGATTCTTCCTCTATTACTTCTTCAACATGCTAATGTTCACGCTTCAGTTTCTCCACATATACTGGACCTACCTTATCTTCAGGATGGTGAAAAAGGTCATATCAGGAAATGTAAGTCCTGCGTACCACCCTGGTGATTCCAGGCTGGGTAAATGGTATCAATGGTATTATTTCATAGAGAAGTCTATGGGGGCATTTTTAGATAAAACCAAAGGTGAAGTTATCATCTGTAATGAAATCCAAGCCTACATTGGAACCTCCCATAGATTTCTCAGCTAACAAAAGGTTTCCCTAAAGATCCCTGTCTCTTGGGTTAGAATAACAAGGCAGGCAATATCCAATCATTCTAATCCAGTTATACCACTGCACTGCCCTGCCCACAAAGGAATATTCTGGTACATTTGACTCCAGAGATGTCTTCAATGCATTGGAAATATTTCTAGCATCCAAGAGGTTAAACAATCATGTGGACAGGTAAATGCTATGTTCAGCCCCCCAGGTATAAATCTTTAGTTCTGAGGAAAGAAAGCCCCCTGCATGTGCAGGCATCCAGAGGCTTATTATTTTCCTCTTTGTTCTGTGCCAAGACCAGATTTGCAATAAGCTGCAGATACATACAGGCCACACAGCTAACAAAGGCTGGGAAGAGAGATGGAATGCTCAGGACTCAGCAGAAAGTTCCATTAAAATTTACTTCCAGCCTGTCTAACTGTGAATGTGTACTCATATTGTTGGGTAGAGCTTGATTCTAAAATAGGGGTAGGTAAGCTGCATCCCTCTAGCTGTTGTTGGACTACAACATTCATCATCCTCAGCTAGTCTGAGGTTTTACTTCCGGGGTTGTTGTAAGGCACGGCTTGGCTCTAAGTATGAAGCAGCGGGCCCCTTGAATGCTAAAGAGGACTCCAACACATTACGAAACAGTGCCTTGGGATATCACTACAGCATCCAAAGGGTTAAATTATATTACAACAGTTTGAACCCATTTAAATAATGAGTACTCATGATTATAATAGTTTTACATAATTCTGTGCTTACTTAGTATGTTGTATACTCTCATGTAACCTTATACAATGCCAATCTATAACTCTTACAGTAACAGGGTATTTGTCCGCACACAGTATTGGGCCTTAGTCATCAAGCTGAAGACGTACATCTCTGGAGAAAACCATCTGCACCATTGGGGGAAGATAAATTCCCCAAATTACCACCCATTTAAAAGGGTCTTTTAACCCCTTGAATGCTAGAAAGTTTTCAAACACACTGCAATTTGTTGGAGACATCTTTAGCATTCAAAGGGTTAACACAATGATAAACGAGAATCTCTTTCATCCAGTGTGAAATACAGGAACCATAGGTAAATTATCCTCCAGCTAGGAGGGAAGGGCACTTGCATCGAAAGGCTCTCTGGAAGCAGAAACTCCCTGCTTGAAGTTTCCCCCACCAGTGTAGCTCCGTGTTAAAAAATTACCTGAAAGGAGGTGCATCAGGGCAGAGTTTCTCTTAGTTAACCTTCCCTTTTGTTTTTTCTGTTACAATGATCGGCGTGAGCTCCTTTTCCCACCTCTGGGAGCTTAGTATTGGTATATCCCCATGGTACCTGTGTTCCATACTGGACGCAAGAGAAATCCTATTTTCGCCCTGAATTAGGATTTTACTCATCTTTGCAAACAATTCCATTTTATAGATGTAGCACGTAATTTGCTTTGTAAGTTGTTTCATTAATTAGGCAGGACTGTTTATTTGTGTAACCCTTTTGATTAACAATTTACTGGCAAAGGGGGCGGAGCGAACTGCCTAGCAAGATGGACGTCTTTTGACTAGCTCTGAGGCCAAGTTCCTGATTCCTTTGAATGCTGCTGCTATATATATTCATTTCACTGCTGAAAAGCTTTATTTTTCTTTTCTGACTTGATATATGGTGATTGAAACCACAATACTATACATGAGGGGCCAAGAGATCATATATTTCTATCACGTCAGAAGACCCATTTGTGGAGGATACTCAAAATGGCGGATGGAGCCTTTCTACAGATGGAGACCACTGAGCATTTCTTCACAAGGGCAGATCTCATTGCTTTGGTTATAGATATCACAGATGTGATCCGAAAGGAGTTGGCGAATGTTCTACTTTATTACATTATGCTGAATCCGACCATTGAGAATATGGAACAGGAGGCTGAAGTTGTACCTCGGGGTACGAAGCACTCAGTAGCTACCTTTTGTCCACTAGATGTGGCTGCTGTATGCTCTACTGATTACAGTGTCGATTTGTATACTTGGAATGGTGGCTGTTTTTTTAGGTCTCTGTACCTTACCTGATGATGTATCGATGAGGTCTCAGGCAACTTCTGTGAATAACGCTTTCTTCGAATTCAGGAGACTGTTCTATGGCAGTTGTTTTGTGCTTTGAATTTACCTCTGCAGTTAATCCTTCTATCTACTAAATGGGAGTCAATGGAGGTTAGCTGGGATGTCTCCCTCTGGGATCCAGGGATACAAGTTCTGCAGACCGTTTTGAAAGCTGCTATGTAATCATTACTATAACTCTCTGTTCTGATTTGGTTCAGTGAACCCTTGAGGTCCCCCTACAGTGTATTTTGTGATCCCGTTTGATAACCATTGCTGAAGTATTCGTATTGCTACAAAGATCTGTGACTGTTGATTTCCACTACCCCTGCTGCACCTCGTTAATTGTTTCAGAGACCCATGCTCCGCTGATGAGGACTTTTAAGGTTGGAGCACACCTAAGTACACTTTGGACGCTGTCCTGGCTTTCTTTACACCTTCGTGTTGCTGGACTGGTCCCCCTAGGGCCTGGGGGGCTGCACAGGTTGGATGCTGGCTTATGCTTCTTTAAGAGACATTATTTCCATATATTAGGAATGTTCAGTATTTAAGGGATGATGGTTCTTTAGCTTATAACACATTGTCTTACTAGGGGTAACGGGGGTTTGTAATACTTTTTTCTATTGAGATTTCTCTTGGACTTAGGTGAGGCTTGTTTTGTCATATATCTTTAGGTTTCTTTTGTTCTTATAATATGCCCTGTTCCTTAGTGGGATAATTTTCTTTTTTGAGCTATAATTGGTAAGTTTATGTATACTCAGTACTGATGCTTGTTAGCAGCTTCTGCACTCTAGATGGGGTCTCATTCTTGGGCTCAGGGTAAGCAGTCCTTCTGGCTCTAAATTTCTACTCCCCCCCAAGACCTCTTTGGTAGGGTTGCACCGATACCGATACTGGTATCGGCATCGGTGCCGATACCAGCATTTGCGCGAGTACTTGTCTATATATATAGGGTGAAATATTGTACTTTCTGTTATCTACTAGCAATGTATTGCCTTTATTAGTGATTATTTTGATAATTCTGGTTTAAATCTTAGAAACCCTGCAAGAAGGTTCATATCAGACTTTTCACTTGACTTTATATCACATAGTCTATATTATTATAAGTGGATTTATTGTTCGTGTAACCAAGTTCTGCCTACTGCAGCATATGTCTCTTGGATGTGTGATTTTTGTTTTAGTCAATTCCACTGTTGTGCTATCTCTGCTTGCTATGTGAATGATTTATGTTGAAGGTCAGATTTCTATCTGATGGCCTTCCGTACTATTTGTACTTTATTATTACCGAATAAAGCTTTGAAACGAAAAACAAAACAAAAACAATTTATTGGCATGCCGGTTTTGTGCCTCCAAAGTACAGTGCATTTGAATTTCATTTGCTTCTTAGTAGTAATCTTTGTTTTTTTACACATTATTATATTAATTTTATGTCTCATATGTATAAAGGTTAAGTTTTATCTGCACATCACTTTATTCCGATACTCTGCATTAATTCCTGGGTGTGTGCCAGTCTGGCAGGGTTTTCTAATTTTTGCTTTAAAATTCCCTAGACCAGGTGTGCCTGATAAGAGATCTTTCCTTCCCAGAAGTATGGCTCATGTGTGTCCATTTTCTGATGATACTTTGGCACAAAGGGCTACCTCTCCAGCAGTAAACCTTTCAATGTATGTCCTTTCTAAACTTACAGCTTTGCCTCTTGTGGATGCATAGCCACTTAAGGAACAGGCAGATGCCTGAATTCTCTCTTGAAGGTGAATTTTGTGCTTCTGGGGCCACTTTAAATCCCACCTTCTTGGTTACTTGGATGACTAGGGCCATTGCTGTTTTGGGGGATCAGCTATTAGAGGCTGTTCATGCAGATGCACCAAAAAAGGATGTAATTGTTAGCACTCACAATAAGCGTGGAGTCAGGCTTCTTAGGAACTACAGCAATGAAGCTGGCGTGCGAAGAATGGAGTTCGCGGCTCGAGTTCGGAGGAGCCCTATTGGGGTGCCCTTGCTGCAGCCTCAGCTGAATTAAAGTTGCTGGCCGCAAAGCCAGATGTCTGACCCCAGTTGAGCCGGGGCCGGGACCTGGATAGGCACCCCTCAGACTTGTAATCTGCTGTAGTTCCCAAGGGAAAGGGCAAACTGGACCCAATAGGCAGGCCCAAGAACCAAGAGGAAGTAGCCAATGGCTACACTGGAGCTGAAGGCTGAAACTTCACCAGGCCCAATCCAAGAGACCCAGGACCAAGAAAGGAGTCAGTGACCCCTAAGAAGAGAGGGTCTTTCCTGTGAGCCCCAGAAAAAGGTTGCCCCTAAGAGCAACCACAAGTCACAACCCGGAACCCTACCCCCGCCTATGTCACTGGCTGAACGGGGTAGCAGGGAAGTGAATAGCAGCCTGACCAGCTGCGGAGGATAAACGAGGGAAACCAGGCCCAAGCCCTTGCGTCTCTAACCCCATCTAAAACAATGACGGGGCAGGAAAAGGGAAGCCTACCAGGGAGAACGCACCTGGTACCACTGGACCTGGCCCCGAAGCTAGGGAGTGGAGCACCAAGCGGTGGACAGGCAAACAATAGGCCTAACGCTACCAGGCCCCGACAGGCAGTCAACCGGGCAGGCCAGGATCAAAGGCCTCCGGAAGATGCGAGCGCCCGGAGACACCAGGCACACGCAGGAGGAAACTAAGCCTGAAGCGCAAGCCCAAGATGGCTGATTGCAGCGGATCCAAGACAGGAGAGACCGCCCAGAAGCTCGTGAGCGTGGCGCCAGCACGGCGAGAGCCTAAAATACAGCCGCCAAAGAGAGATGGCTAGGCTCCAGAAGGCAATATACCGGTGGGGGCGAGCACAGGAAAAAACCCAAGACGTCTGAACAGTCCGGGTCGGAGGTGAAAGGGCAACTGGCAAGGAACCCTAGATGATCCGGAGACAAGGTCAGACAAGCCCAGAACAAGAACAGCAAGCGAGATGCAGCGAACTCAGGAACCAAAACAACAAAAGACAATAATCAGGCAACCGGAAACAGGAAGGCAGCTACTAAAAAAAGGCTACCATGGCCAATCCGGAACTGGCTGGTTCAAGGGTCAAGAGCAGGCACAGAGGTAACAGTAATTCTGACTTTATCTAGGATCCTTGAGGCTAATGTGGATCATATCAAATCGGCATTTAATACTTCTATTTTCTGTTGCTTTACATTGTGCTCTGTGGCTGAAGATCTGGTCGGCTTATCAGTTGTACAAGAAGTCCTTAGTGTCCATTCCAGTTGTGGGCAAGCACCGGACTTCCCAGCATGATCCGATTCTTTTGTGAATGGAGACTCACCCTTCACATTCCAGAGGTAGATAGCACTGTGCCAGACTTTCAAAGGGAGCCTCAGAATTGGAAGATCAACCTGACAATGTTAGACTCCATAGTTTTCTGTTGGGGTTATCCGATTGTGGATCTCGTGGCCTCTCAGTTGAACTGCAAGGTTGCCCTGTTCTGTTCCAGGTCCTGGGACTCTCTGACCTTTGCAGTGGATGCACTGTTCATTCCATGGAAGCCCCACTGCCATACTTGTTGCATTAGATTCCCAGGGTATTGAGGAAAATCAGGATGGCGTGGGCTCATGTAATTCTGATCACTCCATTCTGGCCCTGGTGGGCTTGGATTTTGGATATTCTCACCCTCTGTGGCAGAGCCTTTCCAACTCACCCTGATTCTGGACCTCTTGGTGGAGAAGCTGGCATCTACGACTTGGCACTTGAAGCTAAAATCCTGCGGAAGAAGGGTGTCTGACTCTGCCATTGCCACCATGATGAAGGCTTTCAAGACGATTTTGTTCAAGGTGTACTGTAGGATTTGGTCTTTGTTTTGTAAGTGGTGTGAAGATCAGGGGTTTCGGCCATGCCCTTCTCACATTCCATTTGTCTTGGACTTTCTTTGGAATAGCCTTCAGAAGGTTTTGGTCTTATCTCAATAAAGGTCCAGATTTTAGCTCTTTCTGTGCCTTTCCAGAGATATATCGCCTTATTGCCAGGTGTGCAGATTTTTTGGCAGGGGGTAGCTCATGCCTACCCATTCTATCAGGACCCCACTCTTGCAGGGACTTGAACTTGGTTATTGGATTTCTCCAGAGAGCTTCTTTTGAGACTCTGTTTTCCGTTTCCCTTTGATTCTTGATTCTAAAGACATATTTCCCCCATTTCTGTTTTTTCATTCTGATAAGTTGATTTTGAGAACACAGAGGGAAAACAAAACTTTGCAGAAGATAACGCTAAGAATAGCTTATTTTGACCATTATGTTCACTCTGGTGCTCTCTTTCCAAATATAATCATATTTAGTTGAGGCTTTTGATCTGCCTCTAAGATGTCTGCACTTCACCAGTATATAACCCCAGGTCAGGTATTCTTCTCTTTTTTTAGTTTAAGGTCCTCTCCACTCTGTAAATTATATAATGCTAATACCAACCCATAGAGGAAATTACACTCCCACTGTGGTAGTTGAATCGGCCCCCAAAGAGCGAAAGTTGCTATCCTCTTATTGGAAAAAATATGTATAGAACAAGTCTATAAAATGATTTACCATGGCTTATAAAGAGTACTATTATTATATATATATATATATATATATATATATATATATATATATATATATATATATATATATATATATATATATGCACACCTTATGGTCTGATTAAAAAATGTGGGATGACGTTGCCCGTCTGTTTGTTTTTTTTTTTTATGTTTATCCTTGTATTTAGTCATGTACAGTGTAATTTGAAAGTAGAAGAAAAATTCAATAATGGCAGCGTGTTGCCAGTGAAGGTTAAGCATTTGACTGCTACAGGGGTATCTGGTGTATTGATTTGAAATGCATTCAGTAACACTCTGGCCCTTTAAAGTGTTAGTAATGTCTGAAAAAAACTTTTTTGCATTTAGAAGAGCTTAAAAAGCTGATCTAAATGCAAAAAAAACGTATCTCTCAAACCGCTATGGTTTAAGAGATACGGGCGTTTAAAGTTTGATTTCTCCTACTGACAGCTGTAAAGCTGTCAGCAGGAGATCCGTGTCAGTCGACACGCTGGCGCTTGAGAAGTGCCGAGATCTCGTTCTTTCCACGGAATCCCTTCATTGGAATGGTCTAAAACATGTGCCTAGTGTTCAGGCACACGTTTTAGACCATTCCAATGAAGGGATTCCGTGTAAGTAACGAGATCTCGGCACTTCTCAAGTGCCAGCATGCCGACATGGATCTCCTGCTGACAGCTTTACAGCTGTCAGTAGGAGAAATCAAACTTTAAACGCCCGTATCTCTTAAACCATAGCGGTTTGAGAGATATGGTTTTTTTGCATTTAGATCAGCTTTTTAAGCTCTTCTAAATGCAAAAAAGTTTATGGGAGCCCGCCTAATAGGGGATCATACAGCCCCATATTCTATGAATGAAAACAAGTATGAGAGAGCAGTGCTCAGTTTGTCCTTTCATGAGGCTAGCTGAATTGAAACTGAGGAGGGCATGGGGGGGGTTTAAAGCTGGATGGAAGTAGGTGGTCTCCACCTTAGAAGTCCTGCACTTTTTTGAAGTACGTTACCCCATGCTTGCTGTTATATTCTTACTTTTTGCAACATCTTGTCACAAACCCATGGATCGACATGTAGGGCTGGCATTAGAAGTGTCCAAATGTTGAGATTTGTTTTGATGTGAACAGGGATTAATTGGACTGGGTGGCCATAGAAGTGGGAGCAACTAGTAGGGCAGGGCTACCATGGAACTCACCGAACTGGAGCATCAGCTTCTCTCTCTGCTGTGAGCCAATCATTTATTCTGGTGGCTGATTTGGAGTATGAGGGGCAGACGTAGAATTAATTCTCATGTTCAATCTACTTCCTTATCTCCTGTGAAATGGACAATTACTGAACATGCTCACTGTGTGTATTAACTGTAGATTAATCAAAATCAGGACAATTTATTTCTACTTCAATCCCTTGAGGACCAGATTAGTATGAAAAATTGTGAGGCAAGGTGTTGCATACAACTCTGGTCCTTAAAGGGTTAATTATATCTAATTCCATTAAGCTGAGAGAGGAAAAAAACCAAAACAAAAACAACTGCTTTTTAACCCTTTGAGTGCCAGAGGGATATGCAATGTGTTGTATACCACTCTAGCACTCAAAGGGTTAATCCTAGCTGAATTGAAATGAGTTTATGAATGTATCCTTTCCCTAGCCCAAATATCCTCTATTTTATTGTAAACTATGACTGACCAGCCTGCCAGTATTGATAATAGCCGCATTTCTAACACTGGCCATATTATACGTGTGTATTACATTGTTTAACCTCTTGGATGCCTAAGAGGTCTCACTATGAAGCAAGGTGATGGAGACCTCTCTATCATGTAAGGAAGTGGTGAACCCTTCAGTACGCAGAAGGTTAAAAATTCAGTTTTATTTCCTTGTTAGTTTGGGGTGTTGATTTGTAACTCAAAGGTGGGGAACCTGTGGCCTCACAACTGCTGTTGGACTACAAATCCCATCATTCTCAGCTGTTCAGATGATTAATGCTAGTCTTTAACAGCTGTAGGGCCATAGGTTGCCTACCACTGACACAAGTAGAAGTATAATTCTTTAACCCTTTGAGTGCCAGAGGGGTACACAATGCATTGCAAAGCACTGCGTTGCATACCCCTCTGGCACTCAAAGGGTTAAGAACCAGAGAGGTGTGCAACGTATTGCTCTATAATGCTTCGCGTATGCCTCTGTTCCTTACACGGTTACTTAAGACACAGATACAATAACCAACTGCTCTTCTTACTGAATAGATGTCCGGTGATGACCGCAGTGACAAAGAGGAAGACGACAGTGATGATGGGGAGGACCAGCGGCTGAGCAATGGGGATGGCAAGCAGCACATTGTAAATGGGCAGCATGAGCGCTAGCCTACAGCTTCACTAGAACAGCTCCCCCTCCCCCAAAGAAGCAGAGTGAAGCACAGCCCCAGTTTTCTGCAATGGGCTTCCAGCCAGGCACCTAACAGGGGAGGGAACAAGACCTACAGAGTGCAATGACCAGAAGATGCACAGGTCTTGTTTTACAAGGGCCCAGCTTCAGCCTTGTCAACATCAACTACAAAAACAGAGACGATCCCTAATAAAGTGGAGGCAATGAACCATTAACCACTTGTTCAGCCAGATTTTTGGGGGTGGGATCAAAGCATTGCAGCCTCTGGCAGGGTAAAGGGGTTACTAAAAAAAACAAGGGGGTATGCCTAGTTTTTTTCCCATTTCTGTTTGCACTGACTGCTTCTCCATCAGGAAAATGGTTAAATAACAGGATTCCTGCGACCATCAATCATGGATCTCTTCTACTGTGCCGGGAAGAAACGCTATTCAGTTGCACTAAAACCTGCCAGTATCCTCACTGATCACAAAGTACTGAGATCTATTAAACCAGCATTACTGTGCAGGCTCCTTCCAGCAATGAAAGAGTTACCAAAGTCCAGGCACCAACATGACCAAACTGTCCCACTCTCCCCTGGCTCTTTACTACACCCAGGAAGACAAGGCCCCACTCTGTGCATGTGGGGGGGGGGAAGAGCAGAGGAATGGTCAGCTCGTTCCAGGCGTGATATGGCCTTGGTATCCCTCTGCTGTTAACACTACCATTAACCCTGCCATGCCTGCTTCAGGGGCAAACTACTGGACCTCAACTCCTATAAAACATACATAAGGTTTAGGAGCTTAATGGCAAATGTATATTGTGTTGTTACATGTTATGCCCTAAGGCACCTTTTAGTGCCAGCCTTATAATATGGGAGGCAGGGGCACCACGTTGTGTGCAGAGGGGTGAGGAAAGCAATGAGTTCCACACACCTTACTCAAAGAGTTACTGCGACATATGTTTAAAGAAAAATATACAGGACCAGTATTTTTGTACTGAGCACAGACACGTCAATGCCCATGCCAAAACTGTGCCCACTAGAGGAATCAGAAATCCGGTGGCACATAAATCTGGATTTTACAATATGTTATTTTTATATTATTACTTTATGATAGGGACCTCTCAAACACAGTGAGAAGCATCACATTAGGGGTTGGATTCTATTGCAGGTGATACATTTTAACACCCATTTTATCAGTCATTTTCATATTGAAGTCTATGGGGAAACTGGAGATAAAAGCAGTGATAAAATTATCACCTGTAATATAATCCAGCCCTAGGTCTTTAGCATGAAAGAGGTTAAAATGAAAGTACTTCTAAATCAGGGGTAGGCATCCTTAGGTGTTGTAGTCTCAAAAGCTGGAGAGCCAATCATCCCCAATCAACAAGCAGCTAGTTGGGGATGATGGGTAGAGTACTGGCTGAGAGCTGGAGAGACAAAAGTTGCCCTACCCTTTTTTTTTTATTTAAACCATTTAGACTGCATCTTATTAGCTTCTAAATAATGGTCTATTAACCCCTCTGCTGCCAAAGGTTTCTGTAAAACAAGGCAGTGCAGGCCTCTGTGGTTTCATAGCGTTTTTGTTTGTTGTTTAACCAGTCAGTCTGGGATTTTATCCAAGACCAGAGCTCAGCTTTTAATACAGGATGCTTATGAACATTTCATATGCACAGGAACCAGTGCTACCCTGCAGTCTGTGTTTTACATAAGTGTCCTGCTTTAAAGAGGAGATCATGTCACATTGTGTGTTTTGTTTTTTTTCCTTCTTTCATACATCAACACATTTCTTGTAGACATTTGATTATGGCAGAATGGGAGGAAAAAAAAAACATAAAGAAACATGCCTGGCCCTTCGTTATTGCTCAATAATTCAAAAGCGGAGTTTTATATCCTGTGCATGTAATTCAAAACACTCGGGGCTGTATCCGCAAAGCCAATAGAGGAGCAAATCTGGGAGAAGTCAGCTGCATGATTCATAAGGGACACATAATTTCCATTTATTTAAAGGAAATCAGCATGTCTTCTCTGCTCTCCTGTCAGTAGGCTGACCAGATCTCACCTTTAACCAAGGTCACACAGGAAATAGACATTTTTCAGTACTTCACTGAAATCAAAGCAGTCCTGCAGTATGCATTTCTCCTATGCATCCCAGTTAAAAGTGAGGTCTGGTCATCCTACCTGTCAGTGAAGCCAGGGCTGCAATGTAAGGGGAGCAGAACTGGTCTGGCAGTAGACTAAACGGAAAGATTTTGTCTTACTGTTCAGTCACATGGACACGCTTCTTAAAGGGTTAGTAATCTCAAAACTATTTTTCATTTTGAAAAGGTTAAAAAGTTGGCTTGAATGCAAAAAAAAAAACCTCTCTCAAAGTGCTATGGTTTGAGGGATACATGCATTCAAAGTTTGCTGTCAGCAGGAGATCCATGTCGGCCGACACGGAGACTCTGCAGCAGAGCCGCAATCGCCAACAAAGCACACGTTTTAGACCATTCCAATAAAGTCATTCGTTGTCAATAACGTGATTGCGGCTCTGCTGCAGAGCCTCCTTGTCAGCCGACACAGATGTCCTGCTGACAGCTTTACAGCTGACAGCAGGAAACCTTGAACTTTGAATGCCTGGATCTCTCAAACCATAGCGGTTCGAGAGTGAAGTTTTTTTGCATTCAAGCCACCTTTTTAACCTCTTCATTACTAACCCTTTAATATGACTGAAGCAGTCTATGTGGCTGTATGTGCAACACTACAAACTGCATTGGTTGGGGCTGTTGCCAACTGAAAGGACTGTATTCTGACCACCAGATTTAGTTAGACATGATAATTGCCCTTTAAAAGGGGCTTTTAACGTTTGGAATGTTAGAGGTCATCAGCCTATTGCTTTGCAATGCAGTGGACACTTTTCTAGCAGTCAAGAAGTTAAAAGCCCCATTTATATTCATGGGAATTTTGAGAATTGTTCTTTCCCATGGTGCAATTCATTTGCCCCATGTACGGCTTCACTTTTTGTCTGTGTGCATATGGCCCACAGACTTAACCCTTGCCAGGATTTTTTTTTTCACTTTGCAAAAACTTCCAGATGATAATTTCTAGTTAATCTTTTCCTTTCCAGTGTTACTACAGCAGGTTAACCCTTTGAGGGCCAGTGGGGTATGCAATGTGTTGTGTAACCCTCTGGCACTCAAAGAGTTCAACAGCCCTGCAATGAACAGATCACCTCCTGGTTACCCCATTGGGGCACTTTGGGCAGTGCCTTTTCTGCCCATCATACTGCTCACCCTTGTACCTTTTTTCTACAGATAAAAGATGCCGCCGTCCCATATCTCCCAAAGATCCGGGCATCTCAAGCTGCAAGGGAATAGAGTTAATCCTCCTTCAGCAATACACGACTGTTAACCTTTCATTATAAATGGCTTGCTTATATAAATGCAATTTACAAGTGTCCAAAAAAATAAAACTCCGAGGGTGACGTACCAAAGATGAGGGCATATTGTGGAGCAAATCAGGTACCACCTAATTGAATTATATGTGCTTCACTACTAGGCTGGTCTTGAAGCAGCGCATTGGAGACCTCTATAGCATTCAAAGGGTTAAAAGCACCATTTAAATCAAGCTCGCAATGACCAGAGGGATGTGCAAAGCATCGCAAGCAATGCTTTGCACCCCGCTGGGCATAAAGGAGTTAAAGTGATCGTAGTGTCTAAAAAAAAAAACCCTATATCACAAAGTCTTCTTTAGATAATAAGAAACACATTGCGCTGTTTAAAAACACATACTTTTGTGACTTTCTAAATATATGAAATGTATAAGGATTCACCACCCACCCCTGAATGGCGGATGCCAACGAGGAACAAACTTCAGTAAGTATAATGAAAACCCTGCCCCCCTTGACGAAATAGGGCAGGATTTCCCTTTGCTTAATGAAGTTTGTCCCTCACCACATCCGTCCGGACCAGAGAGAGCTGCTGAGTGATGTAGGCAGAAGAGGCGGCGGGGGAGCCTTATATATTTCATATCTGTAGAACTATGCAAAAGTAAAAATAAATAGCGCAAAGTGTTTTTTATAATCTAAAGAAGTCTCAGCGATATGGTTGTTTTTAGACATTACAATCCCTTTAAGGGAAAATTATCCCTTTGAATGCCAGAGGGGTGCTCAACACATTGAACTCCGTCCTGACACTCAAAGGGTTAAGCATTTTCATTTATTCCCTATGGTGCAATTAGTTTTCTCCAGAATCGCTCCTCTTTTTTTTTATTTTTAGTAAATCAGCCTCCCTGTTCCATACATACATTATCCTCCATCTTTGTACAAGTACAACTTGCAATAAAACTAGATAAACTACTAATGACTGGGATTTCTATAAATGTGTAATAAACGAGCATCTAAACATGTGTTGTATTAAAAGGTAAGATCTCTTATTAGATTATACCCCTGTGCTATTGGAAGAAAAAAAAAAAAAAACAGTACACAGGAAATGTAAACAGAACCAGTATATTAACGCAAACCAATCCAGAAACATGGCCACTACATTGCATATTCAGCGTCTGCATACATCTCCATGCTGTGAAGCCCAGGGGTTGGCTTTTCAGTTGTCAGGGACTATACCTCCAATCAGGCATGATGAAAGATCTAATATCCAACAGGTGGAGAGCCAAAGGCTGCATCTCCCTATTCTAGATTATTTGTTATGACATTACTATTCCTTTAATGTTTCACAAAAAAAGCAGCCCCCCTCCCACCTAGTGTAAGCCACCTCCCCTCAGATGTGGAATCTAGTCCCTTGACCAGACAGCTCACAGAAAGGGATAATCTACTTACTGCGAGTAGAAGAAAAACCATGCATCCCTTGACAGTTTTTTCCTCCCTTATGCTCACTGAAGATTGTCCCTCTCTGAAATCCATCTGGACAGCCTTGCTGCTCTGAGGTGAGCAGTGTTACATCAGTAAAAGGGGTGGGAGGGGAATTTTTTTATTGTTCAATTACTCTTGAACTACACCTCTGACAATATTGAAACAATGCTCTCCACAGCCCAAATACTATGAAGATTAACCGGAGCCAATTTATTGTGAAACATTACTATCCCTTTAAGTCATTTTCTCTCAGTCCAAGATGGATGCAGGAACCACAGAGACTCTCTAACCCCATGCCCTGCATCCTTCAAACCTTTTCTCTTAGTCCAAAGGGGATGCAGTGCATGGGGTATAGAGAATCTCCATGGTTCCTACAACCCTCTATAGACTACAAGAAAACTATTTTTCAGAAAGTTTAAAAATCCCATTTATTTTAACCCACTTAGTTACAGTGAGGTATGCAACATATTGCAAAGAAATGCTTTTCATTATCATCTGTCACTCAAAGGGTTAGATTCAAGTTGGGTGGGGGAGTTGGAATTGCTTGATGTGACATCAAATGAAATGGTAAAATAAATTAACCCATTGGAAGCTAGAAATAATTCACAATGCTTTGCAGATCATTCCATCTTCCATGTAGTTTTATCAAAACTAGATGATAGGTTAGGTAGGCTCAATAAAAACTATTAGGTGCTATGGATATGTCCAAGACATTGCTTTGCAGTGCAGTGGAGGTGTCTAGCAATGTAATGGTTGGTATTTTAGGAAGAATTATTAAAAATTCCAAATACCAGGGGTTTCTTTTAACCCTTTGATTGTCAGAGGGGTGTGCAACACATTATGTTGCCCCCGTCCCCCAGCACTCAAAGGGTTTAGATTTTTAACAGTTATATGGCTAGTCCACTAAAAGGCATTACACAGTTCAACCAGCTTACTTTTCCCCAGGATGAATATACCACTCAGAACAAAGAAGACAAGAACCCATTGTTCACAAAGAGAAAAGCCACTTCTCTGGGTCTTATGCTGAAGGTAGAAGATGAATCATCCTTGAGCAAACCAACTGCATCACAAGGGCAGATGAACATTACTGAAAATTTCCAATAATTTACATGGCAAATTAACCCTTGAATTCTACAGGAGGTCCCCAATGATCACTTCTCTAGCATTCAAAAAAAAAAAAATCAGTGGCATTTTATACCACCACACCCATGTGATACAGTTGCCTTGACACACACTTGCTTTAGATAGGGTTTGTAGCTTATAAATGTGGCCACCCTTCTAACTCTCAGTTCTTAAAGGGGCAGTCATTTTTGTAATGAAAACTTACATACTATAGTGCTTTTCCTGCCGAGTAAAGTGATGGTACTCTCACCGTTGTCAGTTGTATTATTCAGAATTTAAAACTGTTCAAATAATCAGGAAGTGACTTTACTGTGTTTACTTCCTGATAGATCTGACAGGAGGTGACTCAGCAGTTTTTATCACAATTGAGAACTGTGTGTCACTGACTTTCCTCTCCATTAGAATGTAACAGAATAACAAATCTGGCCACTAGAGGGCACCGCTAATGAAAAAAATGTAAACTGTAATAAATCTGGACGTATGCATCTCTCAGCAGTAGGAGTACCTTTTTTGGCACAACAGGAAAAGCCCTACAATATATATATTTTTATCATTAAAAAAGTTTACTCTCCTTTAATCTTTTATTACAATCAAGAGAGAAATTAGTTCCTTGGATGCTATAACTGTATCTAACTTGCTGCAAAACAATATGTTGGAGATGTATCCAATATCCAAAGGTTAAACTATAAGTGAATATTGATGGCAGATTATGAAGCAATGCAGAATGCGCTGTATGGCTTCTCAGCACGACTGAATTCCCACAATCCAATTGGAGAGTTTGCACTTTCCCCTGATGGAAGAATTTGGAGAAAAATAGGATTATCATGCACTAGTGAGGTCTGATCCAAATAATAAAGTAGATCAGTCAGGTTACCGTGCTAGGATTACCACACACTATTGTATTGTATATTTTTATTTATATAGCTCCAACCGGTGTACTTGGCACTTTACAGATTACATTTAATATAGAAGGGGTACAATAAGTGCAGTGATTAAGTGCTTATATAGGCAGTCATAAGGGGAACGACAGGCGAGTATACATTAGGATAAGAGGTCCCTGCCCCGTATTGCTTACAATCACTAGTCAGGCCTGATCCAAATAATAAATTAGATCAGTCAGAAGGTTTCCGTGCTAGGTTTATCACACACTAGTCAGGCCTGATCTAGATAGTACAGCAGTCTGATCTGAAGGTCTTGGCAACAGCTCAGGAAAACAAACACATTACATACAAAATGGCAGACCATATACTAAACTATAAACATAGGATTATATACAAAGAAGGACTGGAATTATGCTACAGTAAACCAACTACACCATAGGAGGGCAAATGCAAATTCCCAAATGTTTAACCCCTTGATGCTAGACGTATCTTCAGTGCACTGCATCACAATGCTCCTGTCATATCTGGCATTCAGGGTGATAAAAGCCTAATTTAAATAATCAGGAATTAGTATTTATCACCTATGGTATAGTAGGTTTGTTCCAGAATGATTCCAGTTCTTCTTAGTGCATTCCCCTCATTGTATGGCTCAAATATATTAAATTAACACCTTGAGGACCAGTAAGGAGGCAACGCATTGAAGACCGGAAGAATATGCAAAGGGTTAAACCTTTAAGTGCTAGGGGGATGAGCAACAGTGTGTTTGGGCACCACACTATATATCACTATGTATTACTGTACACAGTATCATTACATTGACATTGCACATAATACCTTACAATATATCACTCTGTATTACTGTACACAGTATCATTACATTGACATAATACCCATTATAGATCATTATGTATTACTGTACACAGTATCATTGCATTGATTGTATATAATACCCCACTATCAACACCACACGTAATCTATACATCAGGTCTTGCACCATATTGTCACTCTGTAAACAAGATATGGGCTTTTGTGCTTTTCACTTTGTTTAACCCTTTGAGTGACAGAGGGCCCCTCTGGCACTCAGAGGGTTAACAAGGGACAAATGGCCATGCACACCCAATTCTGATCAAATCTACCATACCTTAGGGTGAAATAAATATTTCTATTGATATAAATGGGGCTTTTAACCCCTTGAATGTTAGAGGTTCCCAATGCATTGCTTTACATTCAAGGGGTTAAAAGTTCAATTTAAATCAATTTTTATTTGTTCCCTGTAGTTAGTTTGCTTCAGAATTGCTCATCTTTTGTGCATAAGGCGCAGAGTTCATAACACATCTTGCATCCGATCTATTCCCTCTTCAGCCCCCAGAAGGGTCCTTTAAGCAGACTGATAAAGGGAGGTATGAAGCAGTAGGGTGAAGATGTAGTGCTGGGTAAAGAATTCTGTAATGTGGGATCACTTTGGAATGCGTTGCTGAGATCACAGTTCCACAGAGAACATTCTTTCCATCTCCTACTGATAAACAGCAGTCTTGTGAAACTCAAAGTCTCATACAATATCATCCAAAAAGCTTCACCTTTTGGGAAAAATAAAATAGCACCATGAGAAGTTCAGTTCCTCCACAAAAATGGCTGCAGGGTGAAGAGGCATATTATCATTGTAATTCTCATTCAGAGGAATGGATTAAGCACCAGTGTAGATGAAATTGGCATTAATAAATCCCAATGCCAGATGTACACACAGTTTGATATAATTACAGAGCAATTAACATCCTACTGAGAATTCTGTTGAAGATTAAAAAGTATTGGCAATCTGAGTACTTGCAAATGTGTAAAGTAAAAATAAAAGGCTACTACCACTTTAAGACAAGTCTAATTTTATGTGATAGTGTAATCTCACAACATGACAGACTTGTTTTATGTCCCAGTACATAACCTATAAGAATGACAGTGGTATTAAATTACCTGTTCTCGGAACCAAGGAAGTACTATTGCGCTATTGTTACATTCACAATGTAAATTGGTGACACGGGAGCATTGTAGGAGGTGGCAATATCTGGATGACTATCTTAGCACCTTTGATAAGAACAATAGTGATACATGTTCCCGTTTTGTTTCCTTTAAATTTAAAACAGTCTAAAAGAGGCTATGCAGGATATGACGAGATAAAACACTGAAAAGCATAGTCCTATATAAGGTAAAAATAAAAACCAATTATAATTATGCACTGTATATCTTTTTCTGCAGAGAAAACAAAAAAACAAGGGCACGTACAGTGTCAGGTAAGGCCGGATTCAAAGGTTTTAACAGCTAATTATTTTAATCCAAATGCAATTTTATGAAACGTCTCCTCAGGCAGTTCAAAATCCATCTATAGAGAAGTTTTGACCCACAGAAAACAATGGCATCACCCCCACTGAGTTTCATAGAATTAAATTTTGCTAAAATAATAAGTTTAAGTTGTGAAAGCCTTTCAAGGGACAGTAATACTTAAAATGTAAAAAAAATATGTTGTAGGGTTTATCCCCCTGAGTAAAACAAGAGTACTCCCGCTGCAGAAAGGTGTTTTATTCAAAAGTTATTAATTTTCAAAGTTGAATTTTTTAGGTGCAATATCACAGTGGCCTGAAATTGTACAGTGGCGCTGTTGATACACGATACTATGGACAGCTCTGGTCCCGGGACCATAAATCTCCATAGGATTGTGTAGCAACAGTGCCACTGTACAATTTCAGGCCACTGTGATATTGCACCTAAAAAAATTCAACTTTGAATATTAATAACTTTTGAATAAAACACCTTTCAGCAGTGGGAGTACTCTTGTTTTACTCAGGGGGATAAACCCTACAACATATTTTTTTTTACATTTTAAGTATTACTATCCCTTTCAATGATATTTCTCCAGCAGCGGAAGTACCTCTTCTTTACTCTGGAGAAAAGCTCTGCAGATCACCCATTTTTTAGATTTAGGATTTATGGTTACCTTAAGGTGAAGAAAAGTATCACTTGCTACAGTGCTCATTAATATGGATCTGTAAAGTGTGACTACTGCACATCTCACTTTTAGGGTAACTAGCCAAGGACAAAGGGATTTGTACTACACTGACTGGAAGACCATATTTTGCCTGTTCCTGTAATAAGTAGTAGTAGTAGTAGTAGTAGTAAACCAACATTCAGGTAAAAATGACAACCTTTCTACCCACAAATGGACTTTTGCTGATAACTGCATCAGTGAAAGGAGCATAACAGCGACACGCCTCTCATTTTTTCCCTTGGGAGACTGAGTATAGACATGATCTCATGTTTTAATTAAAACAATTATTAGACATGAAGTCATATTTAAATTAGACTTCCTGGAAAGCTGCTTCATTCCATGGCAGTAGTCTCATCACTGTACTACAAGTATTGCCATGCATAGACATTAAATTGCTAGCTTTTCTAAAAGGACTTGGATATTCAAATATCCAAAGTGATCATAAAAGCACCAGAGGGTTAAGGACGGAGATGAACGAACCAAGAAAAAGAGGTAATTCCATTGCTGTAAGATTCCTCTTTCCACCACCTCCTCTACCTTCAGCCCCTTCCCCCCTGTCCACCCCTATTTTCCAGAATCATGTGCACTGTGAAGCAGAAAGGAACACAGTGGCCATCCTTTCAGATTTATTTAGGATTTTCTTTGTTTTCTATTTAGATATGGACTATATAGTCCCCATTTAGGCGAGCTCCCATTAATGGCTTCTCTGGAAGTTGGACTGTCCAGTTCACAGGTGTTTTGTGATCACAGTTCCCTATGGAGGTTGACTTTATGGAGTCTGTTCCTCATGGCTGAGTCTCTAGAGATTCTGGCCTCTCTAGCTGGGCATCGAAGACAGAAGGTTGGTGATAACCCTTTAAGTGCCTTGGTCCACTATATGTGCCATGCTGAGCCATCTCACACTGTGTTCTCACATATAGCTCTTGTTCTCTACATTAGCCTGGGGTACAGATTACGGCCATGTGTTCAATAGTATTGTGCAATTTATGTTTTTTGGTGCTTAGGGGCTTATTTCCTCTCACTTAACATAGTCAGATTTTAATGGCATGGCTCCTTTAAGATCCGGAGCCCACCCGTGGCCATCTTTACTCTATTGACTTCAATGGGAGTAAATTCTATAGAACATCTCTCGGCAACTGTTTGCACTAGAATGGTCAGAGCCCTTTCTTCATGTCTTCTCATACTCTATTGCATGGTTCACTTTGACTGTCCACTGAGTGCACAGAGGCATGAGGGTAGACAGCCATGTGTTGCTAGGCAACAAGCAAGGAAGACTACTGCATTTCCCATAATCCTCGGTTCCTGGGCTTTTTTTTTTTCCCAATTGGCCGACTCTCTTACTAGCAGCCATCTTGTTTATCTTATGCAGAAGCTGACTAGGATTGCCACCCAGACGGTATTTTACCAGCATGCTGGTAAAAAATTGGCTTCTGTCCAATGTTAAGTCTATGGAGGGAATGCCATTGCTGGTATTTTTTTGAAGAAAAGGTGGCAACCCTAAGGCTGACATTCCTGCATGCCTCTCCAGGTTAACCCTTTGCATACCAGATAACTAATGTTTTATGTCCTCATGTCATACTGGGCTTCCAAGAGACTATTCTGGGTTTCTATGCCACTCATGCATTGTGGCCTGAGCACCTTTGGGTAAAAAATTCTATTATCATCAGTGGCAGCTAGTCCTTCAGTTTATGTGGTTCTCTATTCTTGGAAACCTTTACCCACTTTTAAACAATGTGATCCTCTTTAAGGATCCTTACTTGGAGGTGTTTCCTCTGAAGAGGAATTAGACTCCAGGACAGTGAAAATATGGACTCTTCCTTTGGAGATCCCTATGTGGCTGACCCCATCCTCACCTTGAGGGGCCCTTCAGGTCTCTGAGGCTGCTGATGGGGGGGGGATATTTTCCAGAGGCATAGATTTTTTAAAAAAAGGGACTCTTGTCTTTCCAACCAATACTCTCGATCAGATCCTTCTGAAAAAAGTGGAAAAATCCAGATAAGCAGCTTTTCCTTAATGGACGCTTCTCCAAACTGTACCCCTTTTACAGCTGAGGCACTGGCTCAGTGAGCTTCTACCCCTGCTGTTGACCCCTGTTTTGCATTTGGACACAAATACTGCAAAATGCAAGGATTAAACTGATAAGCTACTTGAGTCTTTGCTTAAGGCCAACTTTGCGGCCACTGGGGCAGCATTGAGACCTATCTTTGCCTCTGCCTGATTCAATAGGGCTACTGTAATCTAGGGAGAACATCTATCTGATGCTATGTGTTCTGATGTTCCTAGCGAGCATATGCCGATTTTGTTAACCAACACTATGGAAGCTAATGCATATTACTAAAGCACAGTTTGATGCAGCCAGATTTTTAGGGAAATCCTCAGCAGTTTCTGTTTCTGCATGCAGCACCCTGTGGCTCAAAATTTGGTCCACAGAACAAACTTCCAAGAAGTCAATGGTGTCCTTGCCTTCTCATAGCAAGTCCCTGTGTGGGCCTGACCTGAAGAAGATCATTAGTGACGCTACTGGTGGAAAGAGCACCTTATTGCCCCAGATTTCCACTAAGTGGTCCTTTATCTCAAGGAAGATGTGTGGATTTCGTCCCCTCCACCCATGCGGGGTGCAGAGGGTGCAAACCCCTCAGTCTTCCCAACCACTTCCTGCCGCAAAGCCAAGACAGACTTTGAAGCACAGGCAATCATATGCAAAGTCTAAGTCTGAGCGTGGTTCACTCAATCCTGGTCTGTCTCTGCCTTTTATGAGGTGCCTGGGCAGCCTCCATATGGACCAGTGGATTTTGTGGGTGGTAGCGGAACGGTATCGCATAGATGTCAAGTCCTTTCCTCCATACTGCTGCTTTTTTTGTAAAAAGGTTCATTAGAAACCAGAAAAAGTACATATTTTCAATAACACAATCTCCACTCTTCTGGAGAAACAGGTTCTGGTACCGGTCCCAGTCCAAGAGTACTTTTCGGGTTTCTATTCCAACCTTTGTGTAGTATGTCGGGAGCTGCCATGCTATTTTGGTACTGAAATTTCGCAACCGGTATGTGGTTACACACTTCAAAATGTCATTGCAGTGATGTGCCCCGGCAGTTTCTAGCCTCCCTAGATCTTTAGGATGTGCATCTGCATGTCCCAATCTACCTGGATCACCAAACTCTTCACCAAAATCATCATAGCCCTGGACGTGTACATCCACTACCAAGTAATTTCTCTTACCCCATATTTGGATGATCTGCTGATCCAGGCTCGTCAGTAGAAATAATGACTATCAATATCTAATAGGGCATCCACATTCTTGTACATCTCACTTGGATGCTCAACCTCAAGAAATAGTTTCCGATCCCATTCCCGGCACTGGTGCTTCTGACCATAAGCTTTGACAACCTCCAAAAAGAAGGTGTTTCTCACAGAGAAGATCCAACTCCTGTTTCAAGATGTGGCAGAGGGCCACTCCAGCACCTAAGAGACAATAGGACATGAGAGTCCTGGGTCCCCTGGTATCTGCCCTGGAGGCAGTCCCCTATTCTCAGTTTCATGCAAAGGAACTTCACAGGGACATAATCAGGAGACCAGGGGTTCTCACTTATCAGATGAGGATTGCTGCAGGCCTTGGAGGATTTTCAGTGGTGGCTTCAGCCATTATGCCGGACGTGAAGACCTTTCTTCATGCCTTTCCTTCCTTTCAGTATCCTACGCCAAGTGGGACTCAGTATGGTCTTAGGTGTCATTCAGATCCCTTCCTTTTGTGCCTCTGGCTTCAAGACCTTTGTGTCAGCAAACGTTGAAGATGACTTCTTTTGGCACTTGTCTCTGTTAGGAGGGTGGCCGAGTTGCAAGCTCAGTCTTGCAAACCATTCCTGGTGTTTTCCCAGGAGGAGGTGCTTCATACCCAAGAATGTCTCCAACTTTCACATCAATCAGGAGATTGTGGTACCTTCCTTTTGTCGTGATCCTTCGTCCACGCATGAAAAGGGATCTCCATCTGCTGGACTTTGTGTGCTGTTTTAAGCACTATATATCACACTCAGTCTTTTCACAAGGCTCTCTTTTTGTCATCCCTGAGGGATTTAGGGTAGGGTCAGACTGCATCCTAGGTTACCACTGCCTCTTGGATCAAAGCTACCATACACCAGACATACATGATCAGGAAGAATCCTGTTCCTTTCAAGATCACAGCATCTTCCTAGGCCTACAAGAATCAGGCCTCAGCTAAACAGCTGTGCAAAGCTGCCACACTGTACTCCTTGCACATGTTCAACAAACACTACCAGCTTCGGCCGAGAACAGCTTTGGCCGGACGGTCTTTTAGGCAGTCTTTTCTGTCTGAGGACCAATCCTTTTCTTCTACTGTCAGTTTGTTGTTCAGTAGTTTGCACACCATTAGACTTGTTTGGTGTGCTGTGCTAGTTCAGTATCCGGTTACACAGATCCAGTCTGGATCATGGCTCTTATCACACATGAATCTGGAAAGCAGGCGATTTTTGATCTGGATGAAAAGGAGGGAGTCTCCACCCCAAATACCCTGTGTTTTGTAATGTGCCTTGCTCTCCTGGGTTCTGTGTTCCATATGGACAAAAAAGTTCACTAAAATTGTATTTTATGTTAGACTTTTATAAGTTATTTAGTTTTTTTTGTCAGTTATAGTGCACATTCTCCAGGCATACCTGAAGGGATCAAATATTCCACACTGCTCTGCATGCCAACTGCCATTTCCTACCAAGAAGTAGAAGCTGAGCTGCATAAATCGGCACAAAGCTAAATCTCTCAGAAACTACTGTATGAAATTAAAATTTACCAACATAAATGGGTGATTCTGGACACCGTTAAAAATGTAAAGTGAGCCTGTCACTTTGTAACAAATAAGTGATTTTAAATTTAAAAGGAACACCAAAACATGTTTTTGAGGCGATTGTCTGTAAATGGACTGAGATAATGTAATCACAATACATTAACTGCTTGCCTCATTACAGAAAGCACAAACAAAATAAAAAATGTTTTCTGAATAATTTATGCTCATGCATGCATTAAAAAGCAGGTTTAGAATTATATTTTAGGGATCAGTGTTCTGAATAATTAGGGTTTACATACACTACATGTAAGTACTTTATTTGTAAAGCTATAGCAATTAATTTAATTGTGTGTGTGTGTGTGTGTGTGTGTGTGTGTGTGTGTGTGTGTGTGTGTGTGTGTGTGTGTGTGTTTTCCCTAACCCCTTGAGCATCAGAAGAGTGTGCAACACATTGCTTCACAATGCAATTCTCACCTCTCTGGTCCTGAAGGGGTTAAGCATTTTCTTGCTGCTTACGGTATCTCTCGCTGTACATTACTGATCCCTGGAACATCTTTTGGAGAAATATTTTATATTTATATATTTTAAAAGTCATGAACTAGGCCAGATGGGAAAAACTACATTAAATACAGAGTGCCAGGGGGGGGGGGGGGTACACAGCATGGCTCCTCAATTAGCTGCACACACTGCTGAGATTCAAAAGGTTAATCCCTTGAGGGCCAGATGGGCGAGCAATGCATTGCAAATACATCCATTGCACACTCCTCTGGTATGGATGTTAACAGACATTGACCCTACAAAAAAAACAAAAAAAAACAAAAAAAAAAAAAAACACTATGATTCCTAAAGTGCATGCTGTCCTGTATATTCCAACCAACTGTAATTCAACTTTCCAAATTTAGAGAGTGAACTAGAGACCAGACAGACCTCACTAGCATTCATGAGGTTAAACTCCCCATTTCAATCAATGGGAATATTTTTTTGTACCACTATGATGGTTAGATTTTTACAGAATTTCTCCTCTTTTAGGTCTTGAATATAACCATAAAGACTAAGTAGTATGATACTCACCAGATCCCTCAATGATTTCTGTAGGGCCTGATGAAGCCATCACGTAATTCCTACAACAGTGGACAATGATAAGAGGTCTGAGCAAGGACAATCTTCCTCTTTGCTTAACCCTGTATACTACTGGGCATAAAAAAGGCAAAATATGTGACTTGCTTAAGTAGTAATGCAAGTCTTCTGAGGGAAGATGTTTTTACACTGCTCAGACACTGTAGGTGATTAATTGTTAATAGAAGCAATTATGACCCAACCCTGCAGAATGTTCCAATGGACCAGGTGAGTGTCTACATAAATATTTAGTTCTAAATTAGTCATGTAATTATTACTAGACTAGTTGAAGAGCCTGTTACACGGGCCACAGTGCCACTGCCAGCTGGTCGCGGTGCAGTCATGCTCAGTAGAGACTGCCCGCGCCACGACTGATACAGAGCTGGATGCTCCTTTGGAGAGCCTAGCTCTATATCAGCCTTGTCAGGGGCAGTCTCTACTGAGCATGACTGCGTAGTTACAAAACTTTCTAGCAAATTATATATAGGATGTACGGCACCAGGTCCTTTAGGAAGTACCAGAATGATTTTCACTCACTTGAGCTATTATGGACATTTGTCTGTATCAGTTTGGCTCACAGTGGCACTCCATCTCTAAAGTGTCCGGCAAGTCTCCTCTGCATAAGAAAACCAACAACTCTCTAGGCACAAAGAACAAGGACCTAAGCCTGACCTTCTAGTATCAATTTATTAATTCATGGTGTCAGGTCCATTTTAAGTTTGTACAGACCCTTTCTTACGTTACAGTAGAATGCAACACAGACATAAAAAATTAAAAATGCGTTTAACTGAAAAGATTGTACGTGCCCAAGTGCTTTTATCTTATACAACCAATTGTGACTGGCCCTTCAACAAGTGATCTTTTCACGCTCAGAAAAAAATCCATAACATTTTATAATATGAAAAAGTGTAAGACTTATCCTGCAGAGTACAACAAGGGTACTTTCACTGATGGCAGTTGCTCTACCCAAAAGTTATTACACATCCAATTGTTACCAAGAGGCAAAGCTGTTACTTACACATTCTACAGATAACTGTACCCAGTGGCTTACCTCTCCTATAGAATGCAAAAGAATAACTGTATAATTATTTTATATATAAACATTTTAACCTGTAGTAAATATGGAATGAAACATCTCCCATCAGTACCATTCCTTTACACAACAAAGTCATACAATATAGGTTTATTTCTTAATAAGGTTTACTGCCTCTTTAAAGTATTGATGTGCACTAGCAGTCTCAACAAAGCAGAAGGGTTATATGGGAAGAGCTGTTTCCTGTGTAGTCTATGAATGGCTACCTGCAGCTGTAATAAGCACCTTACTGATTTTAGCAGGGTCCCCACCATCAGACCTGGGTTATCTGCAGCCTTTGCTGGTGTGGGATGGAAGTCTGGGCACCTCAGTTCTAGCATTCCCATCTGTTTATCTAGATCTGTGCTGTCAGCTGCCACAGTCTGGGTAGTGACAGGAGACTGATCCTGTTCTGTGCATTCTGATTCTGAATCTCCAGAGCTGTCATATTCTGCCAGGAGCTGAAGGGAACCCAAAGAGGAAGGACATTCAAAGACGGAGGAGTGAGAAGAAGTCAGTGGCCTGGTATTTTCCTTTGCTGGTATAACAATGGTGTTATCCCCTACAGATATGGATTTGTGTAGATGTGCAAAGCTGGTTCCTTCTTGCTCCACCCGTGATTCACTCACAGTTTGCCTTTGTGAGTGGGTTTTACAAGGATCATCAGAAGAAGATTGCTTATGGGAGGCTGACAGGTCAAATAAGGTGCAGGTTAGGCAGAAGCGAGGCCAGTCTTCTTTCAGAAGCTTCAGGTACCTGACAAAGTATTCTAGGAAGCAGGTCTCAGATGAGATGAGAAAATCCAGCAGGACAGAGTCATCAAACGCCACATTCTTCAACAGCAATAAAAAAATGCAGTGGGGGTCACTGCCTGCCCGATGAGAAGATCCACTCCAGATACCCTTCCCATCTGCAGGGCATATAGAAGCAGGGGACAAAAAGCTGGAACAGAGAAACAACAGTTTAAACATAGGAACGGAAAAGGTCTCCATTCAGATCCAATGTTCCAGTGTAACATAATACAAGGGGTCTTTTGTAAAAGATAAGTGAAGCAATTCTAGGGCAAATCAAATGAACCATAGGGAACAAATTCCCAAAACGGCCATTCCGAATCCCTTACTCCAATAGTAAAAGTACCCAAAATATTGTCACTAAGTGTATAAGATACTTGGGTTAACCCTTTAAGTAGCAGAGGTGTATGCTTCGCAATTGTCTGCAATGACATACATAGGTGAGAGTTGGGTAGATTGTGTTGTGGTATTCTGTATGAATTGAAGTGCACTTACAGGATTGTTGTAGCTGTGTAGGAACACATGAAGGGATTTTTTTTTTGCTATGTTATGTAGGAAAACAGCAGCAATATTTGGCAGCAGCATGAATATGAGTAGAGAATGTAAGAGCTGATCATCATCACACCTTGGTAACGTGCTTCAGTGACCAGATTAATTGTGGTGCCATTTTCTGTGTCCTGGAAGTGCTCTACTGGGCCAGGTCTATGTGGAAACAGGATCAATTCAGTTTTAGACAAATTGTGTTTGAAGAGCCAATGAGCCACCCAATCTCAAACAGCAGAGAGGCAGTCAGTGACTGGATTAAATATCAGGAGTCTGAGGTGTGGATAAATAAATGAGTGTCTCCTGCATAGAAGTGATACTGCAGTCTGAATGAGTTAATCAGGTCAAAACTGTTCTTGTGTATAGAGAGAACAGATGTGGTCCTAGAACAGAACCTCAAGGCACTCCAGATAGCTCTTTATCATCTCCTGTCCACCTAACAAAGGAGACAGCATACAATCAATTAGAATGTTAAAGGGACAGTTAGTTCAGAGCCAAGCTATGAATGCTTAGGCTGTGAAGAATTTTGTGGAGTAATGAGTAATCCACAGTGTTACAAGTAGCTGAGAGATATTGCAGGACATGTAGTGAGTGGTAGCCTTGAAATTTCCAGATTATTAGCTACTCTTGTGGGCAATAGAGTGGACAGTGCACAAGCCAGATCGTAATGATTCTTAGCAGGCTACGTATGTTAAGGAAACCAAGCAGGCAGGAATTGATTAGACATTGTAGAAGCTTAGAGGCAAAGCGCAGGAGAGAGACTGGTCAATAGCGCACTATTCTTTAGGAAGAGTCTTACTATGACATGTTTGTAGGCATCAGGAAAAGTAATAGAGGCAAAGGAGGAGTTAAATACAGTAGTATGGGAAGTAATTGGGGGGGGGACTAGTAGAAAGAAATGTATGTAGTATGTAGTAGAAAGAAAAGTTGAACTGGTTAGTCAGTTCCTCCACTGTAACTGGGGGAAAAATTATAGAGTAGAAGGAGTACTCTCTGTGGCTGAAGACACCTTGACTTACAGCCCACAACTGAAAATGGCACCTGGCCACGACAGTGCCTGCTCACGGTAACTCTTCTGGTGAGGGCACTCACCAGTCCCAGTTTCCCCAGTACTCCTTTAGTAAGCACATGGACCCTAGGCCTCCCACCATTTTGGAGAGGCCTTTTCTCCTGGTCCTACATTTTTCAACTCTGTCCTCTCTCACTCTTAGGGTTTCTTCTATCCACCCCCTACATGATCTGATGTCACAGGTACCATCTACCAGGTCTCTTTTTGCTTTGCCTGATGTGAGAGGGAAGATACACACATTTGCCCTACCGCCCCATCTGACCAACACTGGCTATCTCATAACACAATCTCTGTCTGACTGGATGGCACCATTCCTCTGTACATCATACACACTAACTAACCCATTCAATGCTGGTAAATGGCCAACACTCTCTAATGCATGCACACACAGGGAACATTAATGTTTTCAAGAATGGGAACACATATGAAACAATGGAGATCACTGAAAATAGACAGTGTTCGTTCTAAAGGTGACAACCATTCCGTCACAGTATCTATCTGGAGATGGTACCACAGTACTTTCCGTCTGATAGGAGTAAAGTGGGCCATGTGATATACTTACTCTCTGACAGGGTCTTGGCATGGGCTAATCCCCTTTTGGAAACGCAGAAACCTATAGTGTACAATTACCCTGAGTTTGTGGCATCCTTTAAAAGGGTATTTGATGTACCGGGCCGCTCCACCTCAGTTGCCAAGAAACTAATGTCCATCCAGCAGGGTACAATGGACGTTTTTGAATTATGCCATAGAGTTTCGTACCCTGGCAGCCAAGGTTGGTTGGAATAATGAGGCCCTCGTGGCTGCTTTCTCTAACGGGCTTTCGGATACAGATAAAGATGATACTGCAGCCCGGGACCTCCCCAGAGATTTAGAGGAACTGGTCTCACAAATGCATCTTGATTGACTCCCATATCCGTTAGAGACCTCCCTTCAGGGACTGCCTGTGGAGGCATCCCATCCGTTTAGCCCAAGCTTTTCATCCCCACCCGTGCCTCCCTCTCCTCCCATGCCTTGTAGTCTCAAGGCCTCAGGCGATGTGGAGCTCATGCAGCTTAGGTTCACTCGCCTTTCGGTTGCCAAAAGGCAGAAGGAGGAGGGAGGGCCTGTGCCTTTACTGCGGTAAGGCAGGGCATATGCTGCGAACTTGCCCCACACGTCCGGGAAACACCCGCCCCTAAGGTCCTATAGGGGACAGACCTTAGGTGGAGTCTCAGCGTCCCCGGCTATCTTGAAGGATAAACATCTAGTCTCCGTTGGGCTCTCTTGGGGTGAGTGTTCAATTATTACAGAGGCACTTATTGACGCCAGTGCAGCGGGCCTCTTTATAGACTACTTTTTCTGTCGCTGAGAATTAGGCCACAGAGGAGTATGTTGCAGATGCGCTGCCCTGGGGGTTCATCCACAAGTCCTCCTCTCCCGCTGGGGCCGGATTCTTCTTCGTGAAGAAAGGAAAAAAAAAAAAAAAAAAGTGGAGAACTGAGACCCTGTATCGATTACAGGGAGCTCAACAGTATCACAGTCAAACGCCTACCCAATTCCACTTACTACCGAGCTAGTCGATCTGTTAAAAGGATCCAAGATGTTCACTAAGCTCGACCTGTGAGGGCTGTTCAGTTTGGTACAGATGAAGGAGGGTCATGAATGGAAAACTGCTTTTAAACACCAGAAGCGGGCATTACGAATACCTCTTAATGCCCTTCAGTCTCTGCAATGCTCCCACAGTTTTCCAGGAATTCTTAAATGACGTCCTCCAGGACATGCTCCAACAATGCATGGTGGTATATTTAGACGACATTCTGATCCATTACGCCTCCATGGAAAGCCACCACGCAAATGTAGCCAGAGTTCTGCAAAAATTAAGAGAAAATAATCTATTTTGCAAATTAAAAAAAATGTGAGTTCCACTGCAAACAGGTCACTAGCTTCTTGGGGTATGTAATTTCAGAGGTCTGTTTCACTATGGACCCTGAGAAACTCCTGGCTGTTCGAATGGAAGAGACCCGTAGGTCTCCACTCCCTTCAACATTTCCTCTGGTTCGCCAATTACTGCAATTTTGTATCTGCAATGTATCTGCAATTTTACCTCCACTGTAAAACTAAGCGTTCCGCTTACCTGCTGAGACGGCCGCTGGGCATTGTGGGTGGTCGGTCTCTTGTGTGATGCCTCGCGGCTCTTTGCCGCATCTGTTCCCCGGTAGCCTGGTTTCCTGGCGGGCAGCCAGCTTCTTGATTCCTGCTTCTGGCAGTGCTGTGTTCAGCCAGCAGAATGCAGGTGCTTGTCAAGAGATTCCCCTGTCACGTCGCGACCCGGCCCTTAAAGGCACAGGACCCTAATTGCTCCACCTTCTGGACACCACATCAGTAGCCCTTTCGTGGTGTTCCAGTGCAGTTGTGTTTCCTGAGCTCTGTGCATTACTTGGTTTGTCTGACTACCCGATCTGGTGCTGACCTGTGGCTCTGTCTAACTACCAGCTCCGTGTATGATCCTAGGCTCGTCCGACAGCCAATCTCGTGCAGACCTGCGGCTCTGGTTGACTATCTGTTCCTTGTTAACTTTGGGTTTGTCTGGTGATCCTCTAGGTGTGGACCTAGGCTCAGACATTCCTTACTACTGCTGCCTATTGATTACGTCTGGTTTCCCTACAGGTGCGGACCTGGTGTTCAGACAGTTATCCTTCCCGACTGCCTTTCCTTATAGTCTGGTATCCTCCAGGTGTGGACCTGTGGCTCTGCAGACTGCGCTTTCATTTCAGCTTCTGGGCCATACAAATAGTGCCTCTCACGAAGGCAGTCTCCAACTTCCAATAGGTGGTGTTTGCTCCGTTGATTAAGATTCCCACCGTTTACTGCGGATACGTGCTTTACGGATTTATTATTTGTGCTTAATAAAGTGATTGTTGCCTCTAAGCACCTGTCCTGTATTCATTTGTACGAGCAGTTACAAAAACCCCTTACCGACATAACCCAAACAAACTAACTGCACGCACTGGTCTCCAGAGGCCAAAGCATTTGAGGCATTAAAAGTCGCCTTTGCCACAGCACCCATTTTGGCACACCTGAAACCTGAGCTTCCTTTCATACTTGAGGTGGATGCGTCTGAGACAGGAGTAGGCACCCTTTTGTCTCAATGTCCTACTCCTGAGAGCCAGCTGCACCCGTGTGGGAATTTCTCAAAGAAGCCAAGTCCTGCAGAGTACAACTATGAAATCTGTGACAGTGAGTTCCTGGAAAGCTTACTCTCTCTCGCTCTCTCTCTCTCTCTCTCTCAAAGAATGGAGGCATTTGCGCGAGGGAACTTCAGTGCCAATCCTAATCCTCACTGATCATAAAAACCACATACCTATCTGAAGCCAAGCTCTTGACTCCAAGACAGGCCCGATGGGCCTTATTTCCCATTTTAATTATGTGGTCTCGTACCAGCCGGGCTCCAAAAATGTCCGGGCTGATGCCCTATGTAGACAGTTCTCAGGCGCTAAGGAGGAGAGCCCTCCTAGTCCTATTATCCCTCCGGACTGAGTACTGACCACCATACGTACAAGCATTACATCTCGGGGAGAGAATATGGACTGCCCAAGTAGATGCACCTGCTGAGATTCCTTCTGTGCACTGTTTCATATCTATTAACCTCCATAGCAAGGTACTTTCAACATACCATAATACGAAGTCAGCAGGGCATCCTGGTAAGAACCAGCTTCTCTGGCCAGTTTCCCCATCTTTTCTGGTGGCCAGAACTTAAAACTATTGCTGCTTTTGTTGCTGCCTGTCCAGTGTGTGCACAGACCAAATCACCCCATCACCTTCCAGTGGGCCTTCTCCAACCCATACCCAATGGGGAGAAGCCATGGTCACACCTTGCCATGGACTTCATAGTCTAACTCCCTTTGTCTAATTGTAACACTGTCAGTCATTCTCATGGTCATTGATTGATTTTCCAAGATGATTCACTAAAAAAAAAACCAAAAAAAAAAACCAAAAAAAAAAAAACAAAACACCCACCTGCTAAAGAGTTGGCTACGGTCTTTGTCAAAGAGGTCTATCGGCTACATGGGGTTCCCAAAGTCATAGTTCCCGACCGGGGTAGCCAGTTTGTCTCGAGATTCTGGAGGGCCTTCTGTGCACAACTAGGTATCCAACTCTCCTTCTCCTCAACCTATCAGCCGCAATAGAATTGGGCTGCGGAAAGGGCTAATCAGGCCATGGAGCAATTCCTGCAGTGCTACATCTCGGATCATCAGAATAGTTGGTCGGACCTGCTACCTTGGACGGAGTTTGCTCATACAAGTGCTGTCTTGGCTTCTACCCGGCTCTCCCCAGTCATGATGAATTATGGGTCTCAAACCTCCATGATTCCAGATTCGTACTCTCCCCAGTGAATTCCAGCATTGGAGGATCATCTCCAGCGAATCCGTTGCACATGTGTGCAGGTCCAAGAGTCACTGCAACGCTCACAACAATCCCAGGAGCTCCAGGCCAATCCTAAACGCCTACCCGCACCCTCCTACTAGGTCGAGGAGAGGGTCTGGTTGTCCCCCACAAATCTCCACCTCCGAGTGCTCGCTCAGAAACTGGTTTCCTGCTTTGTGGGGCCTTTCCGTAATCCTCAGACATGTGAACCCAGTAGCCTATGCCCTAGACCTCCTTCCCAATATGTGGATACACAATGTGTTCCATGCCTCGCTGCTGAAACCCGTGGTATGCAGTCGTTTTACTACAGTCACTCCTGGACCCCATTTGGTGCCCACTGACAGCCATGAGGAGTTAGAGGTCCGCTCCAAAGTAGACTCTCGTAGGTTCCGAGGGAGGTTTCAATATTTGGCCCATTGGAGGGGGTACTGTCAAGGTTCGGCTGAGCTGCTTTAACTCTGCTGCCTGAGCTAATCTAGTGCTCTACTATCCATTACTGCTGCCTTCCCTTTATCAGGCTGAATCAGGGGACCTCTCTGTGTTTGCTCACCTGACTGCTGCTATCAGCCAACCCTCCCAGGGTATTTAAAGCAGCTTGGCTCAATTCCTGATTGCCCTTGTGTCGGATTCTGGCTGATCTCCGTTTTCCTGACCCCCGACTTGGCTGAGTACCTGTGTTGGTTCCTGACCCCGGCTTGTCTTTTGATTTTCGCTTCTGGATAATGATTTTGCTTGGTTTGCTTTTATTTCAATAAAAGGTGTTTTGCATTTGTGTGTCTGTCTGGTTCCTAGTCTCTAACAGAAACCTGTTAAGGGGACAGCTGCAACATTTAACTTTAAAAATACTAATTTTACAATGGTAAAAACAGTGTTAGAGGGCATTCAAAGGGATGTTATTTTCAATGACAAAATAAAGATGAAAGATGGAATTTGTTCAAAAGGCTTGTAAATAACTATACTCATCTGTATGTACGACTGGATAATAAATACAAGTGGAATAAATTAGGACCAGTGTTGCTTAACACAAAAGTTTGCATGACAATAAGAATGAGGAACTAGGCTTGTAAAGTATTTATAAAGGCAGAAGGGTCAGATGCATAATTTAAAATGCAATACAATCTACAATCAATTAGGCAACCCAAAATACAATAAGAGAACAGAACTACATAAAGCAAAAACATACTAAACATTTCAACAAGTATATAAATGGCAAAAAGATAAGAGTTGATATCAGGCTCCTTAAAACGGAGATAGGTGAATTAATTAATTATGAGAATGTGATGGATAACATCTTAAAACACATTTTCTTCTGTATATACAAAGCTCACAACAGGGACAGGTTCTGGGTAAAGACAGACGCATAGCACTTAATCCACCATGTATACTGTTAAATGAGGACAAAATCCAAAGAAAGACTTGAAAAGGTTAAGGTGAATAATGCACCTGGACCAGATTGCATACAGATGACATACACTCAAGAGAGTAGTAGTTCCAAGACAGCTTAGTTCAGTAATAGCAAGTCAATTACACTTAATCTTTATGGTTTCACTCTCATCAGGTACAGGGCCCTGTGACTGGCAGAAAAGGAGATTTCTGTACTCACGGATACATCACTTTCTCTTAATCCATTGAGTGATGCAGGGACCACTGGTATAGATCTCCTCTTTCTAGGATGCTGGGTACACCAAACTAAACTCCTCCCACTCCCTGCCCTCCATATCCCTCCACCAACTAGTTACCACCAATTAATGGTTGGCAAAACAGGATAGGCAAAGACACCATCACAGAGCAATCCAGCAACAGTAAGGCATCCCAACATACTCATTTTTAAGAGAGTACAAAAATCCAAGGGATACAGGGACCATGGCGACATTCCAAAGCAGTCCAACAGGGGAAAAAAAAAAACCCAACAACAACCAGCAAGAAGGTAGAGAAAACAAGAGAATCATAACCTTGCAGCCAATACTGGCATCTTACAATGCAAAAACATTAACTTTATACAATGTTGTGAACGTGTAAACCAAATACCACATTGTTGCCTTGCAAAGCTGGTCCCCAGAAGCTTGATTCTTCAAAGCCCTTGACAGACTGATGGAAAGGGTCAAAAGAGCTGTAATCCATTGTGGAGCCTGACAGGACTTGAAAATATTGCTCAAACGGAGTATTAGGCAAGCTTATGAGGCAATAATTGTCTTAGAAGCAGGTCTGCCCTTCCTAGGGCCATCAGAAATTACAAACAGGGTGTCTGTTTCCTTGAGAGACGGAGTGGATTGGACCTAATGGCGAAGACATTTAACCACATCCAAACTGTGAAAAATTTCCTCCTTGGGTTTCTGAGGGTTGGGACACAAGGACTGAAGAACTAACTCCTGGTTTATTAGAATTCAGACAACCTTAGGCTGAATATCTGGAACAGTCCTTAAGACAACCTTATCTTGGTGAAAAATAAGGTGAGGAGATTTGCAGGCTAGAGTGCTGGCTGTCCTTGCCACAGATATAGGAGGAAGAAACACACTTGTATATGTCAAATGCCTTAGTGAAGTCAAAGATAGTGGTTCAAATAAAGAGGACTGGAGCACCTCCAAAACTAAATTTAGGTCCCAAGAAGGGGTAGGATCCCTGAATTGGGGAAGTATACAGGTCACTCCTTAAAAAAAAAAAAAAAAAAATCAGAGTTTCAGCAATCCCAGCAATTTTCCTCCAGGAAAGAACAGACAAGATGGAACGTTTGTGTCAATTACCCTAAGTCCTTTCTCAAGCGCAGCTTGAAAAAATTCCAAAACAAAAGGCAAAGTAGGTCTGCCAAACCAGATGATATATCTTGGCTGGGACAGGCTTGGATAACAGAATTGCTCAACCCCTTGTGCTTCAAAGGGTCAGACTCAAGCTCTATGCCATTAAGTAAAGATTGTGTACGCTATGGTGATGGATAGTACCTCGAGACAGGTCTGGTACTGGAGGAAGATGCCAGGGTTCTGCCACCAACATGTTGAGCAGCTGATGAAGCCAAGATGGTCTTTGCCAGGACAGAGCGATGAGGATGTGAACAGTCTTCTCTTTCCTGCGGATCCCTTGCTATGACGCAGAACACTTGCAGTTTTTCAATGAGATGAGAAGCCATCATATCAATTTCTGGCCTGTCTCAATGATGTACTAGTGAAAGAAAATCTCCTGCTTCAGTTCCCATTCTGCTGGATTGGGGGGCTGTCTGTAGAGATAAACTGCCTCCCACTTTTCCACTCCTGGAATATAGCCAGCTAACACAGCTTTTACGCAAGCTTCTTTCCACTTCTGCCCAGGCAGCCCTGCTCATGGTGCCTCCCTGATGATTGATGTAAGCCATCACTGTGGCATTGTCTGACAATCATAAGGCCCTCCAAGAAACTTGCCCAGGCTGAGAAAGCATTGAAGATGTCTCGAAGCTCCAGAGAGTTCACTGGAAGCAGTGTCTCTGTAAGAAACCAGAGGCCCCAAATTGAGTAACAGTTGCAAATTGCTCCTCACCCAAGCAAACTGGCATCCATTGCCACAAGTGTCCAATCTGGTATTAAGAAGGGCCAACCTTTGGACAGAGTCTGTTGTCAGCCACCACTGGTGTGTCTGCCTTGTGGCCCTGGACAGATGTAATTTTTATACATAAGTAATAAAAATTACATATATAGTTAAGTAAAAGAAAATCATTGTTACACAGCAATAAAATATTTAAATTACAATTTCACACAAATTACATCTATAATAAAAACAAACACCTTTTTTTTTTATACATATACAGGTTGCCCATTAACCCTATGAATACCAGAGGGGTAGCAAACACATTACAATACCTCTCTGGTACACATAGGGTTAATCTTGAAATACAAAATACGAGGGCATGTCGAACATAACAGGAGAAGAAATATGTCGGATGAAAATGGTGAAAAAAATCATGGGAGCACTGTAGTCGACTTTTCAAGGGGGGAGGGGGGGTTAAAATGTCGGATGTACAATATTGGTCGAATTAATATGGTGAAAAAGCACTGTAAGTCGACTTTGGAAGGGGAAGGGTTAATTGTTGACTATGAACAATATTTGTCGGATTAATGTGGTGGAAGAAAGCACTAAGTTGACTTTTAGAAGGGGGCACTTTATTTCGGATTTCTATGCTGTATACTGTATTATACACTGCTTTTGTTCGAACAACGATAGTTTTGAAACTGTCATTATGGCTTCTACGCCTCAGCCTCTGAGGCGCAAAATTTCTGACTTAAATGTAATCACAAAACAGGCGGCAATACTGAGCGTGGGTAATAGGATACTAATTGCACATTGTTTTTAGTTGTTTCCTATGTTTGTTTGTTTGTTTTTTTTTTTAAAGACTGGCGGTAAGTATAAATACCACTGATTTTGCTTTCACAAGTCAGGTAATAGGATAACAAAAACTGACAAAAAACCACAAACAACAACGCCTGTTTTATTTTTAGCGCTGCTAATAGAATCGAGCCCCAGGTGGCTCCCTTGAACAGCTGTTCAGCAGAGGCTTGATTCTTGTAGGCCCATGAGGCCCCAACGGACCTGGCAGAGTGTGTTGTAATGAGGAAGGGCACAGGTTTCCCACAGAACTCATAAGCCTTGCAGACGGTAGACTTAATCCTCAATGCAATAGTCACCTTGGATGCAGCCAAATCAGCCCTGGGACCCTCAGAGATGACAAATAAGGCATCAGTCTTACAGAACAGTTCTGTGTGCACCGCACTGAGTCTAAGGCAGCGTACTACATCCAAAAAGTGGATATCCATCTCCTTATCAGATTTAGGGTCAGGACAAAAGGAAGGCACAACAATCTCCTGATTGATATGGAACTCAGACCACCTTAGGAAGAAATTCCTGAGAGGTACGAAGGATAGCCTTATCCTTATGAAACACTAGGAAAGGCAGTTTGCAGGACAAAGCCTGCAGTTCAGCAACTCTGCAGACAGAGAAAAAAACAAAAAAAAAAAACAACATGCCATCATCCAGACTCAAAAGGATGCCATTGCACAATGCCTAAAACCAAATTAAGGTCTCACTGTGGAGTAGGAGTCTTATAGGCAGGGAAAGCATGCACAACACCTTGAAAGAAGACTTTGACATCTGGCACAATGGCAATGCGTGTCTGGTAAAAGAGAGAGCTGAGGTCTGCACCTTCAAGGAACTAAGGCTAAGGCCTTTGTTCACACCATACTGCAAAAAGGACAGGACAGATGGAAGAGCAAACTCCTGTGAGAACAGATCCCTGTCCACACACCAAGAATGGAAGGTAGACCAAACCCTGTGGTAGGCCTTAGAAGAAACTGGCTCCCTGGCTTGAATCATGGTGGAGACCACCTCAGGAGAAAAGCTTTTCCTCCTTAAGATGGAGGCTTCAACAGCCATGCCGACAAAGCCAGACTGTCCACGCCCTCTTTCCAGAGGTAACCCTGGAGGAGGAGATCCAGTCTGTGTGGTAGAGGAAACAGATCCTGAGCAGACAATGCCAACATTTCTGGAAACCAAGATTGCCTGGTCCAATAAGGAACGATCAGGATAACCGATGCACTATCCATCCAAATTGTCCCAACACCCTTGCTTGTTGATGTAAGCCACGGCAGTGGAATTGTCTGACTGGTCGTGAACTGGACAGCCCCTCAGTTGAGAGTACCAGTACACCAAAGCATGAGGAATAGCGGAGAGCTCCAGAATGTTGTACTGTGGAGGCGACCCTCCAGCCCATCATCGACCCTGAACCCCCATGTGACCCAGGACAGCTCCCCAGCCATAAAGGCTGGCGTCCGTCGTCACCAAGGTCCAGTACTGGACAACAAAGGATTTCCCCTTCCTCCGGTTGGGGCTGTCCAACCACCAGAGGTCCTGTCTCACTTCCTGGGGAAGAGAGACCAGGCAATATAAGAGATCCGGATTCCCCCAGCAAGACCGGATAGTGAACCTCTCAAGATCCCTGGAGTGAGCCATGGAGTACAGAACCGCCTCCATGGTGGATATCATGCGGCCCACTAGGTATGAGAACTTGTGTACCAGGGCTGAGGTCCACCCCAGAGCTCAGGACACCTTGTTTGTGATCTACTGAACAGAGTCCTCTGTCAGAGAAATCATGCCCTGACAGGGCTCGAAATGGAGACTGAGGAAAACCAGGTCCTGAGAAGGAACTGGAGCAGGTTTGTCCATGTTCAGAACCCATATCCATGCTGGAGGTGGATCTGAGCGCATTCCTAGACCCAACGGTCCAGAAGATACCTGGATGGAGCCTTCGGCAGAAGGTCGTCCATGTACAGAGACACCTGAATCCCCTTGGTGTGCTGGAAGGCAATTAGTGCCCCTAAGACTCGTGCAAACACCTGAGCAGCAGTGGTGAGCCCAAATAGCAGAGCGGTGAACTGGAAGTGCCCCAAGGTGTAAGCGAACCTGAGGTACTTCTGACTGTCTGGATGAAGTAGAACATGCAGGTACGCATACTGCAGATCCAGAGAGGTCAGAAATTCCCCTGTACACATCACTGCAATAACAGAGCTCAAAGCCTTAGGTCTAGTCCCATGTCCCTTTGGATCAGACATCCTAACAGTAGTGTGTCTAACATTAATAGGAAAACAAAATACTGTCACCCAGATTAATAAAACCACCTCAGAAAGCCCAAAAGAGTACTCATTGGGCCGGCAAATAATTAACCTGTGGAGGAGAGTAAGAGAATCCAAATCCGGAGTAGGATACTTGGCCAAAGAGAAAGAAAATGGCGTCTGAACTTAGAGACAATCCGAGAAAAGCCAGCGAAACAGGTGTTATGGGAAATTTAGTTCTCACTTTGAGGTACCCCAAAACTGTGCCAAAATCCCCCAGGGACCCCCAAGACACTGAGAATGTGAACCGGAATGCAGGACAAAGGGAGACAAGAAGAATGAGCCCTCTCTCAACTCTGTAAATAGAACAGTCCGTCCTATAGACTTCAATGAAGCAAGTGTGACCGTGCAGTAAAGCGTGTTCTTAAAGGGATAGTAATGTTTCATAATAAAAGCAGCTCTAATTAATCATCATAGTATTTGGACTTTGGAGAGTTATTTCAATTCTGTCAGAGTTGTAGTTCAGGAGTAATTCAATGACAAAATGTCCCCCTCCCGCCCCTTTTACTGATGTAACACTGTTCAGCCACAGCAGAAGGGAGGTGCCCATGTAGACTGCAGAGAGGGGCAATCTTCAATTAAGATAAGGTAAAAAGCTGAAAAGCTTGTCAAGGGGGGGCAGGGCTTTCATGGTTTTCATATAAAGAAGATTGTCCCCTGCTGTTATCTGTCCAGTCTATGGACTGCATTCCACATCTGAGAAGAGATGGCTTACACTAGGTAAAAGGGGCAGGAGAGGAAACTTTGCTTGTTAATATCCCTTAAACCATAAAGGTTTGAGAGAGAAGACTGATATTGTTCTTTATGTTTTTTTAATGCCTACAAAAAAAAATAAAGTTAAAACGAAGTATTACTATCCCTTTAAAAGCGTGGTATTCAAAAAAAATCCAAAAGTTTTGAAAAGTGAATAAAACCCCCCAAAACACAAATAGAACATATAATAAACAATAAAAACTCATGAATCTAATGGGAAAATGAGATACAAGCGCCTAAAGCCAATAAAAATGGCTGGGAAGGGGTTAAATACCACAAATCAGCCCAAAATGCTCCAAAGACCCAGACAGCAGGCAGATAAATACCCAACATGAGTGCAGGAGTTATAAGGAACTCCAGAGAGCCCCCTGTGCGGAGGGGAACTATGGGACAAGCTTACCATGGTACTAAAAGGGTTGCTCGCCTTATTTGCAGGTCTTCTTTATTCAGATTACCATTGGGAAAGAAGAAGCCTCAGAGAGACACTCCTGGAGAGAGAAACATGTGTTGCATGATTCCCTCCCAGGGCTGCAAGGGGTCCACAACAGAACCCGATAACTGGGCAATCCTCCTGGGGAAGCCAGTAATGGTAATTCATCTAATGGGCAAATTTGGACACCGCATATATAAGAAAAAATAATAAAAAACTAAAAACTAAACAGAACTGTTCTCAGCCATCTAACCAGGACATGGAACATATCTATCTGGGCAGGGTTGGTGAAGTAGCCTTATATGGAGGAGGGGAAGGCTCCACCCCTGCACTTCTTCTAGATTTGTTCCAGCCCACTGGGAAGAGCTGTCACCTCCCCATGGTACCTGAGTTATATTGGACGACAGAGAAAGGGAAAGATAGTGGGAAAGAGGGTCAGTAATTAACATATGGGCAAATGCGGGTGAAGGTGACAGAGGCAGTAATGAGAAAGAGGGCCAATAGTTTGTTACGGACCAGGGCCCAAGAACCATTAATTCATCAGAATGACAGAGGTCATGTAGGGGGAGAAAACTGGAACAGAAACGAAGTGAAAGGGCAGAAAGAAGGGGAGCAACAACAGAGCATAGAAAGAAGGAAGGTAAGGGAATAGACAAAGAAAAAACATTGAAGGGAAAAGTAAAATGGCAGCAAGGGTTAACAACAGGGTAAGAAAGTGAAGGTGGAAAAAGCTCGGAGAGCAGACATGGAGACAAACAGATTGGTTCCACCTATACACTGCTCTCAGTGTGCTCAGTAATATATGACATACAATCAGTCAGCTTTCTGCCTTGTTTAGTGAATACACAGAGTTGGCCCTGAATGTGCTCACCTGTGGCAGTGGATGTAAATCTTCAGCAAAGACCTGGCCACTTCCAACAGGTCATCATCTTGCTCTATGAAGACGAGAGACACCCACTCACAGGGGTGTGCCAATGCCTGCCAACCCAGGTGATGCTGGAGGAACAGAAGTAACTTGTCCATGAACGTCTGTAGTTCCACTGGAATAACAATCAATGGCAACATTAACAAAACACTGGGTATTTCCTGTGCGTCACACAGCACATTGTTATCAGCAGGTAAACCCTCTGATGGGCTTCAAAAGACCTTATGCACAAAAGAAAAGTGTAGCAATTCTGGACCATACCAACAGCATGCTAGGGGAGAATGAAACTCCCATTGAATAACAGAGTTCTCAGATGCTAAGCAATGCTTTGGAGACCTCTCTAGCACTCAAGGGATTAATCCCTTGAGTGCCAGGTGGGTACAATGTACGAGTGGACACAGCTGTACCACACTCGTACACTGTACAGCTAAAATGTTGTCACTGCATAAGCCGGTATAACCGGCTGGCAGTGGCTGCATTTCAGCTGAAATGCAGCCTGGCACTCTTGGGAGGACATGAGGATTACTCCTCATGTCCTCCCAGGTATTGATCTCCCAGCCGATCACGCTGGGAGATCAATATCGCCAACAGAGAAGCCCTGACAAACAGAGCTTCTCCCTCCTCTGCTCTCCTACCCGAACTTCCGGGTAGGAGTGGGCGGGACCGGGGGAAGCCTCCTAACGTCATTGGTGACATGATCACCGATGACGTTAGGGAAGATTCCCTTACCCGATTCACTCCTACCAGTGGTAGGAGTGAAAGGCAGGAGAGTTTTAGCTCTCCTGCGGTCGCCAGATTGATCTCCCAGCCGATCGGCTGGGAGATCAATAACTGGGGGGACATCAGGAGGGGTCCTGATGTCCCCCACGAAATAAAGAAAAAATAAAATTGAATTAAAAAAAAAATAAATAAATACATAAGTAACCCTGTGAGTGCCGCAGGGGTCCCCAGCACATTGCTTTGTGCTGGAGACCCCTGTGGCACTCACAAGGTCACTTCTTTTGGGTTTTTTTTTTTTTTTTTTTTTTTTTTTTTGCAAGACCTCATTGGGGGGAGATCAGGGGGGGGTCCTGATGCCCCTCAATGAGGTCTATGATAAAAAAAAAAAAATAAAACAAAAAAAATTAACCCTGTGTGTTTGCCACGGGGGGGTCCAATGCACCCCCCCCTCCTGTGGCAAACACAAGGCTTTTATCATTCCTTTGTTACTAGAGATTGTTGGGGGGGGCATCAGGATTGGTCCTAATGGCCCCCCAACAAGCTCTGATTACCAAGGAATGATTAAAAAAAATAATTAACCCTCTGAGTGCCACAAGGATCCAATGCATTGCTTTGCAATGCGCTGGAGACCCCTGTGGCACTCACAGGGTCACTCCGTTTGTGGACATATATTTTTTTTTTTTTACTAAGACCTCATTGGGGAGGGATCAGGGGGGTCCTGATGCCCCTCAATGAGGTATATAATAATAAAAAAAAAAATTTAAACAAAAATTAACCCTGTGTGTGCGCCACTGGGGGGGGGGTTCAATGCAGACCCCCTTCCTGTGGCACACACAGGATTTTTTATCATTACTTTATTTTTTATATTGACCTCATTGTATGGGTTCTGATGCCCCCAACGAGGTCTACACAAAAATATTGGGCGAAAAAGCCCCAAAAAATGCACGTGCCACAGCAGGGGGGGGTCCAACGCAGTGCTTTGTTTGAGGGGACATTGCACACTGGTAGTCACAGATCTCCCATACACACTATCAGACACTGCCCCACCATCACCACCATCCTTGCTCTTTGGTCATACCCACACACACACACACTGCCTAATCCCTCACCCTCCCACACACTTTGTTACACTTGTAGTCACAGGTCCGCACGTACACCGGCTGACGCCCTAGCTTCTTTCATCTGTTAGCCATAAAATCACACATACACTGTTTGCTTTCCCATTCCTGTTTCACTGGTAGCTACGCTCCTGTAGCGTAAATTGGTATGTCAACCCACAGGAGTGGGGTACCATTTTTCTTAGAATGGCAAGAAGTCCTCCTAGGAAATCCCACACCATTGAACCATTTTAGTATCTTTGAAGTGACTGATGTGTAAAACAAATGTCTGTTTGTTTTTTTTCCTGTAGCACCACATTCTGGAAATAGTTGTGCCAACTAACATAGAGGTAAAAAGGCAAGTGACCCCTCATTAGATGCGGCAGGTTGTCTTCTTTCCAAAATGGTATAGTTTGTGTAGCCTTTCTTCACTTCTCTAGTTGTTATAACCATTTTTGTACAGACAAGTAATGTTTGAGAAAATGTTAGAAAAATTAGAGGTTGCAATAGGTGTAGCTTGGTACTTGTAGCGCCCCCTAAGGCAGGTGAACTCATACCAGTGAGGTATCATTTTTCTCCTAAGAGCACTAGCTAATGAATACAGTTGGAAATTCCATGGTTTTCACAGATTTCCGTACAGCTGAAGGGGCAGAAATGTAAGAAAATGCCATTTTTTTCCTATAGTGCCAACTTCTGGAAGCATTTGGGCACAACAGACTTGGGGTAATGCGGCAATTCACCCCTCATTTGATGCAGCAGGTTGTCTTCTTTACAAAATGGTATGGTTTGTGTACCCTTTCTTCACTTCTGTAGTTGTTATAACCATTTGTGTACAGACAAGTAATGTCTGAGAAAATGTTAGAAAAAATTGAGGTTGTAGTAGGTGTCGTTTTGCACTTCTAGCACCCCCTGAGGTAGTTAAACTCATACCAATAGGGTGTCATTTTTCTCCTAAGAGCACTAGCTAATGAATACAGTTGGAAATGCCATAGTTTTCAAACATTTAAGTACATTTGAAGGGGCAGAAATGTAAGAAAATGCCTATTTTTTTTCATTAGCGCCACCTTCTGGAGGCATTTGTGCACTCCAGGCTTGGGGTAACAAGGCAAGTCACCCATCATTAGATGCGGCAGGGTGTCTTCTTTTCAAAATGGTATGGTTTGTGTACCCTTTCTTCACTTCTGTAGTTGTTATAACCAGTTGTGTACAGACAAGTAATGTTTGAGAAAATGTTAGAAAAATTTGAGGTTGTAGTAGGTGCCGTTTGGCATTTATAGCACTCCCTGAGGTAGTTAAACTCATACCAATGGGGTGTCATTTTTCTCCTAAGAGCACTAGCTAATGAATACAGTTGGAAATGCCATAGTTTTCAAACATTTTAGTACATTTGAAGGGGCATAAATGTAAGAAAATGCCTTTTTTTTTTTTCATTAGCACCATCTTCTGGAGGCATTTGTGCACACCAGGCTTGGGGTAAGAAGTTACCCCTCATTAGATGCGGCAGGTTGTCTACTTTTCAGAAATATATAGTTTTATATAGTTATTCCACTGTTTTAGGGTAGTTTTACCACAAAAACCCTAGAATGTGCATATTATTTATATTATATTATATTATATTTATATTATATTAGTTTATAAAGTTGAAAATGTCATTTTGCGCTGCTGGTGATTAGGGTTCTACGCTAGCCATGGACATAGGTAAAACTATACAAATTTGGTATTTTTTTTTTTTTTTTACTCGGGGGACTCGGGGATTTTTCAAATAATTTAAACTTTTTCAATCAAGGTAAATGTTTTTGATACATATTATGTGATTTTAGCAAAATGAGTAAATTTTCACTTTTTTGTCATTATGACATCATAGCTTTTTGCACAATGTAAAATTCTCTTCATGTTAGGTACCACGAGAAAGCTCAATTCGTTCTGAAAAAAACAATATATAGTTTTCCATATTTAACTAAAAATCCCCAGAGGAAATCAAGCATAAACAGAAGGATAGCAAAAATGCTGAAAAAGTGTCTGGCCTGCAGGGTACAGGAAATGGCCCAAGCCTCTGGCACTGAAGGGGTTAAAAGTCCCATTTAGAGTAATCAATATTTTCTTTGTCCCTGTAGTGCAGATGGTTTACCCTAGAATTGCTTCTCTTTTCCGCTATGCATACGTCCCCAAGGACCTAATGTATTAAGGCAAAATTAAGCAATTCTGGGGCAAACCATCTGCACCACAAGGGACAAAGAAAAAATTCCCATTGACCTAAAATGTGGCTTTTAACCTTGCAGTCTTTAAAGGGATAGTAACACTTCAGGGTTTTTTTTAGGTTCCTCTTGTAGGTATTAAAAAAAGAATTTAAATGCCGCCAGTCACATCTCTCAGACCTTTATGGTTTGAGAGATATTCCCTTTCCCTGACGCCAGCACTCTAGCTGACTGCAGGGGAAACCAGTCCCGGTGGAGGCTCTTCAGAAGAGACGAGATAATAGGATTTTAGTCTTACCTGTTAAATCCTTTTCACTTAGTCCATACAGGTTACTGGTACAGTGGGAGGCAATCCACTCCTTTAAGTAGGCAGGAACATTTCTCTAAATGTATGCAGGGGGTGGAGCCTCCCCTCCCTCTTAAGCTGCCCTCAGCCAGAACAAGCCAGAATGATTTGAGACACAGATACTGACCAGAGATAAGAAGGAAAAGGAAGACTCCTGTGAGCATGCCCCAAAGGTCTCCCACTGAATGCCACAGGAGAGCCAAGCACGGTCCCTTGACAGGGTGGGAGACCAGTAACCTGTATGGACTAAGTGAAAAGGATTTAACAGGTAAGACTAAAATCCTATTTTCACTGTCGTCCAATACAGGTTACTGGTACAGTGGGATGTACAAACATTGAGCTTTCCCAGTGGCGGGAAGGCGGCAAGGACCAAGCGCAGGGCCCCAAAGTCATCAGAACTCCTATGAACCAATTAATCATAGAGCCCAACAACAGAAGTGTCAACAGACACCAACCAGGGGTAAAAACGAACCCCCTGAACTATCACAGCACACTGAACTAGAGCCAACAGGGCTTAACAGTAAGGAAGCACTGAGGATCACAGAAGAAGAAAATCCTATACAGGCAAGACTGCCTCCAGGACCTTTCTCCCAAAACTGGCATCAGCCGAGGCCAGTACATCTACACGATAGTGCTTTGAGAATGTGTGTACAGAGGACCAAGTGGCCGCCCGGCACAGTTGATCAGCAGACACTTGATTTTTATAGGCCCAAGAGGCCCCAATTGATCTGGTGGAATGAGCAGTAACCCTGAATGGAACGTGCTTATTCCGCAACTTGTAAGCTTCATGAATGGTAGATTTTATCCAAGACGCAATAGTCACCTTGGATGCCGGTCTCCCTGCCCTAGGTCCCTCAGGAATGACAAACAGAGCATCAGACTTCCTGATAGACTCCGTGCGATGGACATAAAACTTGAGACAACAAATGAAGATCCCTCTCCTTGTCAGAGGAAGGGTTAGGGCAGAAAGAGGGTACCACAATCTCCTGATTGATGTGAAATTCAGAGACAACCTTGGGTAAGAACTCTTTGGAAGTACAGAGTACAGCCTTATCCTTGTGAAATACCAGGTAAGGAGGTTTACAAGACAGAGCTTCTAACTCTGCTACCCGGCAAACTGAAATAGCCAAGAGAAAGGCCATTTTCCATGTCAAGAGACGTAAAGGAATGGAAGCCAAGGATTCAAACGGGGGGTCTCTGAAGAACCCCCAGCACCAAATTGAGGTCCCACTGGGGAGCTGGACTCCTGAAGGCAGGCCGAACATGAGCCACACCTTGGAAGAAAACTTTAACATCAGGAAGGACAGCAATGCGTTCCTGGAAAAATACAGACAGAGCAGAAGTCTGAACTTTCAGAGAACTCAGGCTGAGTCCCTTTTCAACCCCATCCTGCAAAAAGGCCAGGACCGTGGGAAGATGGAAATCAAGCGATAGATCCCTATCAGCACACCATGCAACAAAAGTTGACCATATGCGATGCTAGATCTTGGAGGACACAGGATTGCGAGCCCTAAGCATCGTAGACACCACAGAAGAGGAAAACCCTTTCTTCCTCAAAATTGAGGATTCAACCTCCAAGCCATCAAATGGAGATGCTGAACATCCTCCTTCCACAGATATCCTTGAAGCAGATCTGGACGGGCAGGAAGCAGAAAGGGATCCGCCACTGACATGGCTAGCAGGTCCGGATACCGGGACTGACAAGGCCAATTCGGGGTGATTAGGATGACAGGACAACGCTCCATCTTCAGCTTCTGGATGGCTGATCAACAGAGGGAGAGGAGGGAAGATGTACGCTAGGGGGAACTCCCAAGGGATTGACAAAGCTTCCACTCCTAGAGCAAGAGGGTCCCTCCACCGAGAGCAAAACACTGGCACCTTCCTGTTGTGTCTGGTAGCCATCAGATCCACCACAGGTACCCCCCACATCTGGGTTAGAAGGTGAAACACTTCTGGATGAAGTGCCCACTCTCCGCTGTCGACTGTGTGACGACTGAGAAAGTCTGCCATGACGTTGTCTACGCCTGGAATGTGTACCGCTGAAATGACAGGAACATGTGCTTCCGCCCAAGATAAGATGGCTTTGACCTCTAACCAAGTGGTGAGACTTCTTGTGCCACCTTGTCTGTTGATGTAGGCCACTGCAGTGGCATTGTCGGACTCCACTCTGACTGGACAACCCTCCAGCTGAGATTCCCAGTGTCTCAGGGCTAGAAAGATGGCACGAAGTTCCAGAACATTGATGGAGAGGAGAGATTCTTCCAGTCCCCATTTCCCCTGAGCACTGAAAAGACCCAACACTGCCCCCCAACCCCGGAGGCTGGCATCCGTCGTGACTGTGGTCCAATAGGGAATCCGAAAGGACCTCCCTTTCAGGAGATGAGACCGGTCCAACCACCATTCCAAGCTCAGCTCGACATGAGGAGGCAGAGAGACTGACAGATGCAGATGATCTGGATGATTCCTGCACGTCTGAATCACAAACCTCTGAAGTTCCCTGGTGTGCACCATGGCAAATGGCACTGCCTCTATTGTGGAAATGAATTTCCCCACCAGAGAAGTCAACTTCGGCACTGGAACCCTTTCGAGATCCAGGATCTTGGATACACGGAGAGCAATCTGATGAGCCACGTCTTCCGGTAAAAACACCATGCACTGCTGAGTGTCGAACAGGAGACCCAAGAAAAGGATCCGTTGAGATGGGATCAAATCTGACTTGTCCAGATTCACGATCCACCCGTGGCGATTGAGTGTCTGGATGCACAACTGAACCTGCTGGTGAAGGATCTCCGCAGATTAAGCTTTCAGGAGCAGATCGTCCATGTAGGGAGTCACTCTGACACCATCTCGATGAAGCACAGCTATCAAAGCTCCCAATACTCTGAAAAACCTGAGGAGCTGAAGTCAGTCCAAAGGGAAGAGCTGAAAACTGAAAGTGGCCTTTGTGACAGGCAAACCTGAGATACCGCCTGCTCTCTGGGTGAATAGGGATGTGAAGATATGCATCCTGAAGGTCCACTGAGGCAAAGAACTCCCCTGGAGACATGGCGGCTATCACAGTACAGAGTGATTCTTGACGATAGTGGGAACTCACAACAAAGGAATTGAGATCCTTGAGATCCAAAATAGGACGGGCACCTCCGTCCTTTTTGGCCACAACGAACAGGTTGGAATAAAATCCTGAACCTGTGTCCTCTGAAGGAACCAATTCCAGGACCTCTTTGTCCAAAAGATCCTGAATAGTGTCGAACAGACGTCTTTTTGTAGGCTCCTGAGAAGGACGAGTAAAAATGGAACCGAAAGGGAGGAAGGGAAGAGAAAGGGATCCTGTATCCCTCTGATACCACCTGAATAACCCAAGGATCCGTCACGGACTCCTCCCAAATCCGGCGAAAGATGTGGAGACATCCACCTACAGCCGGATGCGGACCCGGGTTCGGCGAGTCATGCCGAAGCAGTCTTGGAGGTCTTGGTCTTGGGGGCAACTTTGGGCTTCCAGGACTGTTTGGGCTTGGAGGAGGAGCGCGCAGAGGACAGACCCGCCTGGGACGTAGAGCGTGTCTCAGTTTGGAAGGAACGAAAGGACCGATTGCGTTTGGCTGGAAACTTCTTTTTGAAGACTGATGGTAGAAGAGTACTTTTACCACCAGTAGCCTCACTAATCATCTCCTTAAGTTCAGATCCAAACAGTGAGGTCCCTTGGAAGGGTAAAGAAAGCAAGGCTTTCTTAGAAGCGGTGTCAGCAGACCAAATTTTTAGCCAAAGAACACGTCTAGCCACCACAGAGGAAGTGGAGGCCCTCGCCCTCATGCGCACAGCATCAAAAGCAGCGTCAGAAACATAATTTTGAGCTTCAGATATATTAGCAAGAAGCTGTAACTGCTCAGACACTGGCGCATCCTGGCGAACCGCCTCAGTAAGCTGTTCAGTCCAGACTGCAATGGCCCGGTTAACCCACGCCACTGCAAAGGTTGGACGCATGGCAGTGCCAATAGAGGCAAAAATAGACTTAAGACAAGTTTCTAACTTTTTGTCCGTCCAATCTTGTAGGGCAGAAGCATCAGATACAGCTAAGGCAGTAGATTTAGACAACCTAGAAACAGGAGCATCCACTTTAGGAGGATGAACCCATTTAGCCAGTTCAGTCTCAGGAAAAGGGTAAAGTTTAGCGAACGTTTTGGATACAGAAGAGGATTTATCAGGATTTCTCCACGCATCAGAGACTAACCGAGCAAGAGTAGGATTAGTAGGAAAACATATAACAGCTTTAGAAGGTTTCTGAAAAACGTCAGTTGGATCATGAGTAGATTCCTGACTCAAAGGAAGGTTGTGTGTGGTTAGCACAGCCCTGATCAAACCCTCAGCAGAGAGTTCAGGGTCACATTCAAAAGGGTCACCAATAGACCTGGTAGACTCAATAGCAGTGCCTTCCTCAGCATTAGAATCCTGTAATAGTTCTTCCTCAGAAGAATCAGACATATCAGGAGCACCCTGTGGCTTGGGCAGGGAGGTCCTGACTGTGGAGGGGGTCTGCCAAACCTGAAGAGCCCCCTGAACCTGAGAGGGAAAGAGCTGAAGAGTGGATTTGAGATCCCTAGTGGCAGCCTTAAACTCTTTCACCCAAGTTGGCTCAATGGCGTGACTGGAAAGCCCTGGGTTGCTGTCATGGCTTTCTGCACATTTCGGGCATAAATGACCAGAAAATTCTCTAGGCAGCCCAGAGTGACAAGAGGAGAAAAACGCAATGGGGGAAACTGACACCCCAGCCTCCTTAGTCTTGGGTCTAGCCCCTGACTCCAGTGGAGTAGACATGCTCACAGCGTCAGATATACTCCACTGACAAAAATCACTCAATTGAAGTGTGAAAGATTAAAATTTCACCCCAGAAATGTCTAAAATTAAACTTATCTGGCAAGCGAAGGGTTAATCTGCGGAGGAGAGAGAGAAGGCTCGGTCCCTGCGTAGTATACTCGCTGAGAAGAACTCACAAAATGGCTGCCGCTACGGTAGCCAATCAGAAAACGGGCGCGAAACAAGCGCTCATGGGAAACGTAGTTTTTCTTAGAAGTACCCCAAAACAGTGCCCGAAGCCCCCCAAGACCCCCAACACACTGAATCGTGCAACCGGATGATAGAGCAAGGGAAGACCAACAAAATGAGCCCACTCTGAAATCGCTGTGACAAGCGGTTCCAGAGATACGTCCCACACTGTGTAAACCCATAGAGAGTAAAGGAGCAATGGCGTCTATGCGGGAAAAAAGTGCGCTTATACAGACACTGCATAAAAATACAGTGCAATATGAAGAGAAAGAAAAAAAAAAAAAAAAAAAAAACACCCTATGAGTGCTGGAGTGCATAATGAGAACTCCCAAATACAAGCCCAATGAAGGGACACTGTGGGACAAGTGGACCTTCAGCACTCAAAGGGTGGCTCACCTTTCTGCAGGACTTCTGTCTTCAGGTAACCATGTGAAAAGGGAATTAACCAGAGGAAAATCCCCAGCAGGGAAGCTACTTGACTCAAGTTGTTCCCTCTTCAGGGCATAAGGTCCACCAGAAAATCCCTGGAAGCTGCACTAGCCACTTTGGAGAGGGCAATTGTCAGCCATGGTCACCCGCCTAATGGTGGTATTCTATATTTGAAGAAAACAATAAAAAAAACTAAAGTTGATTGAGAGATGTTCTCCACCTGGTGTGCACAGCACGCAGGAACAAATCATCCTGGCTGAGGGCAGCTTAAGAGGGAGGGGAGGCTCCACCCCCTGCATACATTAAGAGAAATGTTCCTGCCTACTTAAAGGGGCGGATCGCCTCCCACTGTACCAGTAACCTGTATTGGACGACAGTGAAAGTGTTATTCCAAAAGAAATCCTTCACTGGAAAGGTCTACAAAGTGTGCTTGGTTTGGAAAGGGATCTACCCACTGCCGACAATCTATTTGCCAAAACTGCTCCTGAATAAAGGGGTTGTAAGCCCACAAACATGCAGAGTTATTATTTGTTGTTTGTTTTTTTTTTTTTTGGAGATTTTACAATTATTTTGTTTTAAATATTATATTTTATTGGAAGACACAGTGGATCTTATTTTTCTGCCGAGCGCAAAAAGGAGACTAGTTGTCCTGTGTAGGGAAGATTATAGTACCCTGCATGCTACAGATGGATCATTATTAGCCAGTGCGATTTATATATCAGAGTATTATCTTTTTTGTTCCTAATCTAAAGCTGCATTGTGTGGACTGAGCCTCCTGTGTGTTACGTATAGTAGGACACATCACTTCTCCAGACCAAGATCAGACTGCAGTGGGAAAATACAGTTCAGTGAAAGGAAATCCATGACTGCGTTTATCGAAGGAGGAGTATGGAGGAGACCAGATAAGGTTGCAAATGTGATTGAATACCAGTTGTGAACAATTTTAGGATACATAGAAACTGGTTCTTCCTCAGTCAAAGGTGAGTGCTCTGTGTTTCAGTTTTATCCACATTTATTTTTCTTGAGGAGATGCACTCTCTCTTTCTATGAAAGAGAAAGACTAGCTTTAAAAGATGTTGTCCCTATTTTCTAATAGGGACACCTTTGTTACAGCAATGGAAAAAAGAAAATGCAGAAAAGCCAAATACTGCCAGCATGTTATAAAACAAAAACTAAAAGCATTTGAAAATAGAAAAAAAACAAACAAAAAAAAAACCTTTCCTTCATATAGTTTGGAAATCAACAATACCACCTTGTGGTGAATTTAAAGTACTGCAGGAATGGGTTTGAAAAACGGTCTAATTTGATCCTGAAGATGACAAAGTGGTGTAAATTCTGAAGGAAATAAACTGCACCATAAAAAGGACAAATAAATACCTCCATTTATTTCAAAAGTAGTGTTAACCTCTTGAATGCTAGAGTGGTCTCCAATTCGTCACAAAGCAATGTGGTGGAATCCTCCTTTGCATTCAAAGAGTTAAAACATCCCATTTAACCCTTTTTGTGCAAGAGAAGTAATGCATATCGGTCTGGTAGAAATTCAGTGAAAACAAAAATGCTCCTTTATCTAAAAAAATAAATGCATTATAGATACACACACACACACACTACTATGCAAGTCTTAAGCAGGTGTTAAAAATACTGTAAAGTACGAATGCTTTCAAAAGAGACATGTTAGTTTATTTTTATCAATTAACAAAATGCATAGCACCTGTCTGGTATAACTGTTTAATCATACACCTGACTATATATCTACAAAATCCCTTTGTGCAAGTGTACCTAGAAGAACTAATGCTGTTTTGAAGGCAAACCTGCCTAATACTTTTGCACTGAATATATATATACACACACTGATGAATTTAGCGTTTTCATTTCTTTAATTAAAAATACCAAAAAATGAGACTGATTGCAGAAGTCTTAACCAAAGACATCCATAAACATAATACATGGGATTTTTCTTTTATTTTTTTCCGTACATGAACTGTCAACTTTTGGCCCCTCTAGAGGGCGTTTGACAAGAAACAGTGAGTGTGTGCATCCATAAATTGGACACTTAAAATGAATGTCACGTGCCTGAGTGCCACTCAGTTGTAGTGATATGTTTAACATTGAAAAGATGACAGGACTTGATTTACGATCAATACTGGTGCAAGTTTTTTTTTTTTTTTTTTTTTTTTTTTTTAATTAATCAATGTTTCGGCACTCACTTGGGCCTATGTCAAGAATCTTGACAAATTGCCACAGGGCAGTGATTTTGTCAGGCATGGCTGGGGAGAAGCCTTACCAAGCAAAAATTGCTGCAAAGATAATAAAAGGGGAGGAGACTTTCACAGGAGTGGGCAGGAGATGTCCACTGCTGTGAAACTCTGAAGAGAGACTCAAAGGCATCGACACTCAGAGCTGCAGAGAGACTAACATCCACATCAGTTTTACTGGGTTTTTTTTATACTCAAGATTTGTCAAGAAAAAAGTTTTAAAACTAGGACTACAAATTCTATAATGTATTTGCCCCAAACACATTACTATACCCTTATGATATTTGCATTATAGAAAAGAGAAACAAAATATTTAATTGGCTAGTAAAAATATTGACTATTATCTAGCACCTTAATGATTGAGCAACATGCGGGGGAGTCTTTCCTCCAACATCAGCTGAAGCTGCATACTGCCTATAACTATGTGCTAATTTTACAGGGGGTGGCATAGAAAGTTAGAAATTTACTTACCGATATTTCCTTTTCTTCTGTGTCCTTCCACGGCTATGATAATGGGCATTGTCTCCGCCTGTCTGATGGGGTAGGACCAACTGAATTCTGTTACTTAAGGGAGCCCTTCACCGGAGCAGTCAGTCTCACTTTCGACCAAGCTGAAAAACATAGTAGAAACATATTAAGGGTAGGGCGAGCCATGGAAGGACACAGAAGAAATGGAAATATTAACAAGTAAATTTCTAACTTTCTTTTGCGTCCTATCCCCAGCTATGATAAAGGGATATACCAAAGCAGATTCCCTCACAACTGGGTGGGAGAACAAACTAATTTTAAGTGAGAAACCGTAAAGCTGGAGATAGGGATCCCCAAGGAAAAAAAAAAAAAAAAAAAAAAAAAAAAAAAAAAAAAATGAAGGAATAGATTTCCTACCAGAATAATCAGGGATGATTGTCTGAAGGACTGGTCTCCCGAATCTGGCGTCTGTAGAAGCATGGACGTCAATCTTGTAGTGTTTGATAAAGGTATTCAATGAAGACCAGGTAGCCATTTTGCAGATGTCTTCTGGGGATGCTAAAGCCTTGCATGCCCAGGAGGTCGACATAGACCTAGTGGAATGAGCCTTGATCTCAAGTGGTGAAGAAAACTTTTGCTTGTATATAGGCCAGCCTAATGCACTGAGCTATCCATCTAGCAAGAGGCTGAAATACCTTTAACCCTTAAGTGACCGGCCACGCGCGGCTGGCACTTAACGCCCGCCAAACTTTTTTCCCTATTACCTTCAATGACTTCCGGGACATACATGTATGACCTCTGTCACTAAGTGACAGTTTCTGCGGGACGTACATGTAAGTCCACTGTCGAGATGGGGTTAAACTTGCAAAAAAAAAAAAAAAAAAAAAAAAAAAAAAAAGGGACAAATAAAGTGTTTTCCTGAACTCCTTAGTCCTACTCAGGTAGCAGGAAATACACCTCGCCAAATGTAGGTTGGGAATTTCTTCTCTCTGTCATTTTGAGGAGAATGACAAAAAGAGGGATGAATTATTTGCCGGTTCAGGTGGAACTCAGAAATCACTTTGGATCTGAATGAAGATTTGAACCAGAGAACTACCTTGTCCTGATGCAGGATTAAATAGGGGGATTCACATGATAATGCCTGAAGCTCAGTTACCTTTTTCGCTGAGGTAATTATCCTCGGCGCCCTCTCCATGTTGCCCTCACGTTGCCTCCACCCCCCCCCCCGATTGTCCGTTTCCTACCTCCCTGGCAAGAGATCTGTCATCTGTGCCTCCTTGGGGCGGTCTCCTATTCATCTCCCAGTGCTCTGCATTCCCGAATAGGAGACCGCGCGGGAGCTCCAGGACTGTGCCAAAGGAGGCACAGATGACAGATCCTGCCAGGGAGGTAGGAAGTACACAACTGGGGGGGGGGGGGGGGGGGGGAGAGGCAATGCGAGGGTAACATGGAGATGGTGGGGGCAAGCTGGAGCTGAAGGGGGGCAATGTGAGGGCATCATGGAGATGGTGGGGGCAATGTGGAGCTAATGGGGGGGCAAGTTGGAGCTGATGGGGGCAATGTGAGGGAAATGTGGAGAGCAGGAGAATTGTGGTGGTGTCCAGTGGAGATGGCCGGGGGGGAGCGCTTCAGATTTCTGTGCCTGCAGGCTCCTGAGATGTAAATCCGACGCTGCATATAATTCAGCGCTGTTAGCAAGATTTCATTCCTGAAATTTCTTATTGCAGACTGGATCCTAAAAATCCTGTCTTCTGTCAGGCATACTAGATCTTGTGCCAGTAAATTACTTTTCTGGGAGGGATCGAATTGGCTCTTCTGATAATTCATCACCCATCACTGGTTTTGTAGATGGGTGAGGGTCTGGGATATGTGATCTAAAGCCTGAAACTGGATCCGATGGCCAGCACTGAAGAAAGAATCCCAGCCAACCACCCACGGGGATAGGAGACAGGGTCCACTCTTCTTCATTGAGGATCGTTTTTGAAGTTGAATCTCTGGAAGGTATCCTTCTTGAATCCTCCTCTGGATGGATGGGAAGATGACTGTCTTCTTTGGTCATATCTTCCTCCCTGGGGTCTTCTGGAGCCACAAAAATTATACCTTCCATAAAAAGGATAGATTACAAGAAATTTTTCCAGATCCACCGCTTATATCATACAGACAATCCCCAAATTTAAAAGGAAAATTATCGTCAAGAGCCATTTGCCACAAATCACAAAGAATGGAACATGCTGTTGAGAAGTAAAAAGATGTGAGACCTGTTCACACATTCAATGCACAACATAGATAAAAAACATACCAAATACACAGCAACACTATGAAATTAACAGTTAATTCACTTGCTCCTCATCAAATGTGGTATACCTCATAACTTGTACACAATGCCCCACAGGAGGTTACTACATTGGGGAACCAGGACAGATACTGAAGAAAAGAATGACCCATCATCGCCACACAAGCAGAAAGAAGGTTGACACACCAGTTGGTCAGCAATTTTGTGGTCCGAATCATAGTCTACAAAATATGAAAGTCACCATACTCAAAAGGAAACTTTAGTACACAAAAGGGAAAGACAAATCTGGGAATTTAAATTGATGGATCTATTTGACACATTAAAAACAGGACTGAACCTGGGGATGGGCTTCAGGTCTCATAACTGAGAACTTTTTGGTATTTGACTGTATAGAGATAAATCTTTTCAAGTCACAGACTAACAGGCTCTTCACATCTCGGTGTTAATGAACATTTCCTTGTTCCCAGGACTTTGATCTAACCCTGTGCATATCAATTCATATCTCTGCAAACTGTATGTTTACTAAGTTAATTGACCCCCACTGTGTACTCATATTTTGTTTCAAATGTATGTCATACTCTGTAAATAAAATGCAGTGTTATTCTAGCTTTGTTTGTTGAACTTTTAGAGATGAAGGTTTTAAGCCTTTTTGAAATCCAGCTTGCAGAAAGTCTAGAATCTTGGGAGGAGATAACGACTTACGGTCCAGCTCCATGCACCATTTGGGAAAAGTAGACTAGGCCCTATAATAGACACCATCCTCAAATGGCGTAGACCATCTCCCACTAAAATCTATCACTGGCTCTGAAATACCTTGTAACCTTAAAGACTGCCGCTCAGCCTCCAGGCCGTGAGCTAGAAGTTCGATGTGGATGATATAGAGGCCCCTGGAGAAGCAGATCTGGGATGACTGGAAGTGTCGTCGGAGGTCTGCAGGACATCTAAAGGATGTCTATGTACCAAGGCTTTCTTGGCCAATTGGGTGCTATGAGGATGACTTCTGATCTGTCGTGCCTTATTTTTCTGATGACTTCTGTCATCAGGGGAAGAGGAGGGAACAGATGAGCAAGCTGAAAGGTCCATGGAATCTTCAGCGCATCTTGGCCCATGGCTTAAGGTTCCCGCCACCAGGACAGATAATGAGTACACTTCTTTTTTTAGACTTGTGGCCATGAAATCCACTTCTGGGAGTCCCAGATTGTTTACTATGGCTTGAAAGACCCGTGGATTGAGTTCCCATTCCCCTGGGTGTATCTGCTACCGACTAAGGAAGTCTGCTTGCACATTCAAGTGACCTGATAGGAAGGATGTGGTGAGTGACTGCTGGTTCCTTTCTGCCCAATATAGGATTCTTAGGGCCAAGGTGTTTAAATGCATGTTTCGCGTTCCCCCAATTTAGGAGATATTGGACTGCTGTGGCGCTGTCCGATCTGATGAGGACTGGTTTGTGATGAAGGCTGTGGCTGAAGTGTTTGAGCAACTTCCAAACTGCCAGTAATTCTAGGATGTTTATATGAAGTCTGGTTTCCCTCATCGTCCAGGTGCCCTGAACTGTGTTTTCCCATATTCCGCCCCAACCTAGGCCACTTGCATCTGTGTGCCGAATCTGCCAGTCTGGCTCTGTGAGAGGACGGCCTTTCGCCAGGTTTGGCGGGTGAGTCCACCAGGCCAACTCCGTCGGTTGTCTTTTGTAATACAGCAGGTAATTTGCTTGAGTTAGGCGAGCATGAACGCTTGCCCAAGGAACGATTTGATATGCAGATGCCAGGTGCCCCAGAAGCCTGGAAAAGGCTTTTGCCATTTGTGTTCATTTTTGGAGAAACGTGCACGTTGTTTAGGATCCTATGTGGTCTTTCCATTGAAAGGTACACTAGCCCTTGGTGGGTGTTGAAACGCATCCCCAGGAAAATCAAATCTTGCTTGGGTGACAGGGAGCTTTTGCCATAGTTCACAAACCATCCCAGGGTCTGTAACAGGGAGATAAATATTTCCGTGCTGTAAAGTGATTTTTGGAGTGCTGATTCCATTATCAATATGTCGTCCAAGTACGGGATCACCCTGATAAGGTATTGTTGTCTGAGATGTACAATCACATTGGCCATGATTTTTGCAAAGACCTGTGGGGCTGATGCCAGTCCAAATGGCAGGACCCTGTATTGGTAGCGTTTGCCGAATATATGGAATCTGAGGTACCTGTGATGATGTTCTCTGATCAGGACATTATAGCATGCATTGCGTAGATCGATTCGTGTCATATATGCCTGTGGCAGTATTAGCTTCAGGGTGGATGCGAGTCTCCATCCTGAAGTGTTGCATTTTTAGAAAGGAGTTGAGGTTTTTCAGATCTAAAATGAGGGAAGCTCCCCAGAAGGCTTGATAGCGTAAAGAGTGGAACAGAAGCCCTTGTATTTCTGCTGATGTGGAACTTCCTCTATCACCTTGTTGTACAGCAGAGACTGTAGTGCTTCATTCATTCGCTGGGTTTTTGCTTTCTGCGTCAGGATGGATGTTCGGAACCAATGAAAAAGTGAGGCAGATTGGAATTCTAGCGAGTACCCCTTCTGTATTATTTCCATTACCCATTTGTCTGGATGGATCTGAGATCAGGCCAAATGGAATTCCTCCAGTCTTCTCCCTACTGGAGGAGAAGGGGAACGACTGGCTTCATTGAGAGAACTGTCCCCTCTTCTAGAAATCTTTGATTTCCAGGTCTCTGGAAATACAGGGAGATCTTCTTGCTTTGTCTTGAGGCCAGAAGGGGCTCTTTCCACCTGAAGACCTTTTGATTATGTCTTCTAGCTGGTCACAGAATAGTTTGGATCCCGTAAATGGCAAGGAGACCAATCTTTTTGTGATGGGTCTGCTTCAAATGCCTTGATCCATTAGGCACATGTGGCAATAATAGAGAAGATGATCTTGCTGGCAGGCAGATGTTGGCTAGTGAGGCATTGCATAAATAATTAATTGCATCTTTGAGAATGGATAATTCTTTAAAGAATGAAAGCCCTAGATACAGAAGTTTCAATCTTCAATAATTCTGTCAGCCATATGCGTAAGGTGCGGAAAGTAGAGGCCATGGCGGTCTTTCGCACACTGTCAGCTCTTTTTTCCCCATGGGATCTCTAAGTGTGGTCCCATCTTCTAAGAGAATAGTGGTTCTCCTGGAGGTCTGTGCAATTGCTGCATCTACTTTTGGTGGAGTAAACCAATCTGCTGTATCTTCTGCGAACAGATACATGCGGTGGAATCGCTTAGAGGCGGCACATCTTTTATCCGTCTGCTTCCATTCATTTTTAATTATTTCCTGTATTGAGCTGTGGACTGGAAATTGGGGGTTAGCCTTTTTTAGATCCCAGAAATACAGCGTCATTGATATGGAGGTCTTTCTGGACATCCGATAATCCCAGAGATTCTCATGGCCTTCACCAAATTATCCATTTTTTCAAGGCTAAAGCTGCCTGTATCTTCAGTGATTTCTCCTTCCTCTGCAGAAGATGCTGCGGATTCCAGATACATATAGCTATCGTCATAGTCCTCACGGGCACCAGAAGGACCTTCATCTGGATCAGATGCCCTGGGATGCTTCCTTGCCACCTCCTGCATGGAGGAAAAGGTTTCCTGCATCGAGGTCTTCATCCAGGACAAGAAGTCCTGGAATTGTACTGGCACATTACCTCCTGCAGCTTGCCGAAGGCATGCAGGGCAAAGTTTAGCAGGGTCATTGAAGGGAATAGTTTGCTCACATCCTGCACATGACTTTAATTTTGGCACTGTTTTATCCTCTTTAGAGGAGTCAGAGGCTTTAACTTTATCTGTCTTAGGTTCCTTAGAGGAGGACATAGTAGGAAGCTTAATAGCAAAGTCTAAATAGTAAGTAATGTAACATAAGCTATATCCATATATATATATATATATATATACACTTACTATCTATCTATCTGCAGAGGAGAGGTAGCATGGGAGACTTAAAGATTTGATTTTGTTCTACCCAGCTGGAAGGTGGAGCCAATACCACATAGTATGCATAGTAACCTTCTTTATTAGTTCTTCTAGTTGTTGTCTAAAAAGCATCTGCCTTGTGAAAGGAAGGGCTACAAGTTTATTATTAGATGTATCTGCTTGAGTGGAGCCATAATGCACGTCTTGCAGTAATGGATAAAGCTAAGGATCTAGCAGCCAATCTGATAATGTCTAACGAGGCGTCGCAAGAGAAGCTGACTGCTTCCTCGATGGCTGCGACCTCTTTAATAAGTTTAGAAAGAGACTGCTGAATCTCTCTTTTCCTCTAATGCATGTAGCCATATCCTGATGGTTCTGATGACACAGGCCAATGCTGTAGATGATTTTAAATCTTGTCCAATAACAGAAAATTGCTTTTTCAGTGCCGACGCCATTTTTCTGTCCATCACATCTTTTAAGGAAGAACCATCTTCCATTGTTTTCCTGGCCATGTGTGCTATGATTGAATCTATTGGGGGGGGGGGGACCAGGACTTTACATCCTCCTCCTTGAATGGGTACATTCTGGAAAATCTTTTAGTTAGCCCAATTCTTTTGTCACCTTTCTCCCATTCAGTTTTTATGAGGTTAGAAACATTGTGATGAACTGGGAACATGAAGGCAGTATCTAAGACTCCTAACTCCTATTGGGTATCAGCAAGACCAAATGTTTTACACATATTGTTTAAGAGAGAATCTATATGGTCTAAGTGAAAAGATTCTGATTTCTCAGGGATCTCGCCTTCCTCATTGGACGAATATTCAGAAATAAGGTCATGCAGGCTATTGCAATCTTCAGTGCCCTCTCATCTAAAAGACGCATCCTCCCCAGGGTCTTCCAAGCTAGAGCATTTTCTGGGGGCTGCATGATGAATTCATCCTTACTAAAAAGTCTTGGAATTGAATGGACATATCTTGCTCTGCTATTTTTTTTTTTTTTTCCAGACATTCCTGAAACAATTTGAAGCTTTCTGAATTCATCCTTACTAAAAAGTCTTGGAATTGAATGGACATATCTTGCTCTGCTATTTTTTTTTTTTTTTTTTCCAGACATTCCTGAAACAATTTGAAGCTTTCTGAAGCAGGGATTTTTGGAACGAGAAATGCATGACTTTGGTTTAGGGGCTGACTCTTCCGCTTTGCCAGAAACCTCAGAAGGGGGCTTAGCCTTATTGACAGATTACTTAGCAGGGGTAGACATCAAAAAAGGTTAACAGTAACTTTAATCATATATGTTAAAATATAACTACTCTCTACCCCTTCCTGATAGCCATGAAGGGAAACAGAGGGAATTTAACAGCCATCCAAGGACCTCCTTTTACTGTACCCAAAAGCATGAAACAAACTTACCTTTGCCCTGTGATCGCCATTCTCCCCTGCAAACTGGATGCTTTACAACAGTGAAACGCAAAATCCTATGATGTGCAGTATCATGATGCGAACTTCCAGTTCCTGCAAAGGCTCTGTTTTTGGCAAGCAGGATACCGGTAAAAATCACCCCTGCCGATATAAACTCCACGGAGGCAGACACAGGTGCTTCAGGGAACAAGTAAGTGTTACCCCCAATTCAGCGGCACCGGACTGTGGCCATAAGTCTATGCATACACAAAACATTTGCTGAACTTTTTTGTCCTACTAAGTGTAGGCAGGAGCCCTACACCCAGATTGGTAGGACCAAAGAGACTGACTACTCCGGTGAAGGGCTCCCTTAAGTAGTAGAATTCAATTGGTCCTACCCCAGAAGATGGCCAGAGACAATAGCCAATAGCATACCTGGGGACAGGACACAGAAGAAAGCCTAGTAAACAGGAGCAGTGATATTTGTGGTAAAAAACAAATCCGGGAGTCTGTAAATATCACCTTTGCAACCACCTCTTTCACCTGTATGATGCAGCATACATGTTCCACAAACTTATAACCACAACAACGAGGGATTTCTTTCACTTCCTGGCCAGTCCAGATTTGAGCAAGTCCAAAATATCTTGCAGCTCCACTGCCAGGAATGAGGTAATCTCTGGCAATGGGTTTGCCAGGTCCCAAAGGGGAACCAAATCATAGTAGGGAATAATATAGGTCTCCTCCAATGCAAGCATGTCTCCAGACTGCTTAGTATGCATCTCTTATGTTACTGTATGATTCACTTATACATTAATATTTGGGGCATAGAGATCATTAGCCTGCACAGGAGGCCACACAACCCTGCTGATGACATCACGGTGGTCAGAATGCAAATTTTGTCACCATTTTCACTGGTAAAGGGTTTAATGGAGCTGAATGCAGGAGTCACTTGTCCTGAAGAAGGTCAGAATAGGTAACCAACATATTGACAAAACACTTACTTCTCATTTTGCGCTGAAACTGAAGTCCTGTGGTTGCATCTGGATTATATTACATATATAAGCATACTAAGTTTGAAAAAGGCCAGGGGAGACAGCACACAGCAATGGGTATCAATTGTAAGATGCTTTATCCAGCAAATCATGCAGCCAAATGTTTTCGGTCCCGATGTGGGGACCTTCATCAGGGCTGTTTAGTATGCTTGTGTTATTTCTATGGGATGTGCACCACAGCCTTATTAGTGTGTTTTGTTTTTTTAATTTGTAGTGTTTGCTCTGGACACATTATGTAATAATAATTAAAGGGGATGCATCACCTTATAAAAGGGTGTTACCATCCCCTTTATTATTAAAAGGGATTTTAGGAACGCTTTTTTTTTTTTTAAACATAATCCATCTTCTGTGCTGTGCACATAATGCGAAAGTGCACAGCACAGAAAATGGATTATGTTTTAAAAAAAAATAAAAAATCTTCAGACTGTCCTATTTCTCCTCCCTCCCAGCTGCCCCAGAGAGCGCTTTCACAATTCCCTTCGGTGTGCTGTGAACGGCTCGTATCGTTACAGCAAGCTGCGATTAGCATTATACGGAGGTTGCAATCTGAGTATAATGCTAATCTCAGCTTGCTGTAATTCTACGAGCCGATCACAGCACACCGAAGGGAAGCATGAACGCCGCTGTCTGGGGCAGCTGGGAGGAGAAATAGGACGTGCAGAATAGCAGTGCAGGTCAGCATAATTGGGACACGCTGATTGTTCGGCACTGCTCTTCTGCAATAGAAGAGGCATTATCTTTAAAAATAGCAAGTTTAAAAAGTTAAAAAAAAAAAAAAAAAAAAAATTATGACGTCTAGACAAGCTATATAGAAACACTCAATTTTTACAAGTCAAAAGCATACTGGTTTTAAAAAAGGAAATATTTCACATTACAAAAAAAAAAAAAAAAAAAAAAATGGCAATTTTATTTGCATCAACATTTCTGTCCAACCCCTGGACATCTCTTGAGAAAGGTCCAGGGGTTGGCCCAAAACACGGATGCAAATAAAATTGCTATTTTTTGCTTAAGAACAAGTCCTGCTGGCCTGTCAGCAGGTACTGATGATGACCAAACATATTTCACCACTGTCAGTCACTAACTTGTAGTTCAGTCTAATAATTTATGACTTTTGTGAAGTGCTCTGACCGTCGGTTGTTTATAAGGGCAGGTGGGCTAAATCTGCTGACTAACAGTTTATGGGTTGTTGAAAAAGGATTGGTCTAACGGAGCAGCTGAATTCTTGAGAAAGGAAATCTGATTGAACTGAAGGGTTTAAAAACCAGGGAAACTGTTTTAGGTAGATTCTGAGATAGGATATGATACACTGCTGTTCTCATTCAAAAGCTGGTCTCAAAGTTTAAAGGGACTCATACCAAATGATGGTGCTGAATTAAAAAACAGCCATTCTAATGTCTTTTGTAAGTTGTCATAGCCTCACACTACTGAGTAAAGTGTGCTTAAACTTAGTTTTTCATTTTATCACTCTACCTATACTTTTTATATATTTTTTTCATCTTAACAAATTTTTACAGCTGTGTATCTCTTGATCTCAGACAGCTCTGTCAGACACAGTGAAAAAAATGATGGTAATACAATTTAACACTATCCATGTAGCAGAAAGCACTGGAGGGCGGGAGGTATGAAGCCATTACCACCACTGATAAGATATACAGCATACAGAGCACAGAGTTCTCTTTATCCTGAGGAAAAAATAAACTAGACTGGAAACAGAGAGCCCCCTAGTTCCCTCCAGTCTTTTCTGCTGCAAGGATACGGTTCAATTATATCACTGTGTCTGCTCACACTGTCCCTAACAGATATCTGGAAACAAGACATACACATAGTTCATTGTCAGGGATATAAAAACCATAAAAATATAAATAAAAAAAATTATAGATAGGCTGACTTTACATGTTAATCATTTGCAGAATGTGAAAAGCCAAAAACTAACTGTACTTGCAATTTAAAGCACATTTTATGATTAACAGGTGGGTAGCAGCAGGCAAGCACCTGTTGCCTACCTGTGAACAGCTGCATCTTGGTGCCCTGGGAGACTGTTTGGCAGCAGGGGTGTGGTAACATCCAGGCACCCAGCATCTGTCTAGGAGCAGCCTTGTGCCCATTTCATAAGGAGAGATCCCAGGCAGCTCTGACACATTTCCCTGAATGTGGTGGGAAACTGGGACTGGGTCTGCAGGACTGCTCAGTGACCTGAGAGACTTAGTAAGTCTACTAGAGCGGACAGGATTACCCATGCATTGAGCCTACACATCTGGATATTTCCTGAGGTTTATTTTGTAATTTAAGTGTGCGTTACACTGGTTTGTGGATATATTTAACCGTATGTTACCATGATGATTCGGCAGCCTGGCTGAATCAGTGGTCACCAGTGTGTCTGCACGTGCTCAGGGTAAGCACTGTTCTGAGTGAGTGCCCACTGTTCTATTGAACAATGGAAAACACCACAGGGGTCCTCCAACTAGCTACAGGACAGATGCTAGGTAGGGTACAATAACAAGCAGCCAAAGAAGAAAGATTGTTGACTAGCTTCTCATTAGTACTTAAAATGCATAGACAGCATTGTATCTCCAGGTCAGGAACAACAGCTCCAGATGCAGGGCCCATGCTATAGCAAAGTGTGAGCTCTTCAGGGAGTACTACAAAGCTGTACTACAAAGGCCCATGTTCCTGTGATGTCTTGTATGCTATGATCATGAATACAGATGTGTTGCACTGTCCTTTTTCCGGTAAATTTAATTTCCATTATGACACGAGGCTGAGCCCCTAGTCAAGTGCAAGGTTGTTTTCTCACAGAGATCATGGAGTAGTAGTCCAGATGCTATGGAGATTGTGGGAGGAATAAAAACGGCTTGCCCATCTTAGTGAAGAATTCATGATTGTGGTCTGTGTAGCTCTTCACTACAGGTCATGCTCCAGCTCACATAAGCCTCAAGTCTCAGCCCACTAAAGATACTTGCAATATAAAACAGGCCCCAGCCGGCATCTACATAGGGAACATACAGCTTGGCGGGGTTAGCATAGGTCAACACAGGGGCTTCAGTCAAAGCCTTCTTATCACGGCGCCCGTGATTGCCCTCTGTGACCGCTGCCGCAAGGTGTGGGCGACATTGTCTTTCACTTCCCGAGTGTCACGCTTATGCACATTCACTATTCTTATAGACCCATGGTTAACTGCCATAGTGAGTCTCCTCCTACTTGCTAGGCCTTCTAGGCCTCAGTCTACCAGTACTACTTTGCCCTTTCGTGGTGTACCTGTGCATTTGCTCTTGTGATATTCCTATACTCTGTTCCATGTATGACCTCTGGCTACGTCTGACTCCGGTTACGTTTGATCCCTGACTTATTGCCATCCGCTCAGGTCTGAACCTTTGGCTCCGTCCAACTACCCGCTCTGTGCTGACCCCAGCTTGGCCGACTATCTGATAAGGTACTGATCTTGGCGTGGCTGACTTACTGCTCTGTGTTCTCGACCCTTGGGCTGACAAACTCCTTTCTCTCACTAGACCGTGCTCTAGCTGTTCTCCTCCCACTGTGCTGGACCTTGTCTCTGGCTATTCCATTCTGCTTGTTACTACCGGTTAGTACCTTTGGTTCTCCCTAGCGTTCTAGGGATTTCTGCCACCACTGCCTATTGCTACCCTAGCGTTCTGGGGTACACGCGAGTCGCCATTGCCTGTAGGTTTACCCTAGCGTTCTAGGGAAGTTTCGCTCGCTTTTCTTGGGCGTTTCCGCTTCACACGCACAAGTAGCTACTATACTTGCTACCAGTACAGTCTGTAGTCAGATTTGGATTTGCCCCTCTTCTGTCAGTGGATCCTGTGCTGTCTCCATACCTGGCTAGTGAAGGTTGGGGAATAGCTTGTGCACAGTCTGTCTCCATACCTGGTCCTGTGAGGGTTGCGGGAAGTACTGACCGTATATTTTCTGTTCTAATTTTTAATAAAGATGTTGATTTTACTGTATCTGTACTTGTCAGTGTCGTTTTTCTTAATCACTCCGTGACAGTACGAAAGGGCCACGAGCTCTGAAAGTAAAGATGCTGGTAGCTGACAGTTGTCTAATATCCTTTCCAGAATGGATATTCAGGAACAACGTATTGACCAGTTGCAATGCAGATGCTTCTTAACCGTACAACGCATCTCGATAAGCCTGCACAACTACCGGTGGCCCCTCCTGTTTCGGCATCGGTAGTAACAACTCAGGTGGAAAACACGATTTATAGAGGGTTGTCTGGAGCCGCTCCACTCCCTGTAAGATATGATGGGGAACCCACATGGATTCATAAATAAGCTCAGAATTTTTTTTGGAACTGGTACCTAATTAATTCCAGGGCGAAAGAAGCAAAGTGGGCTTTAGGATTTCCTTGTTGATTGGCAGAGAATTGGTGTGGGCCAATCAGTTATGGGAGACGGCTAAACCTATAACTTCACAGAATTTGTGGACACCTTTCGTGAAGTATTTGACGTTCCAGGCCGAGCAGCCTCTGCTGCAAAAAAAACTGATGACCATTCACCAGGGCACACGTACAGTAGCAGAATATGCTACTGAACTTCGTACATTAGCGGCAGAGGTAGGCTGGAACAACGAGGCTCTGGTGATGGCCTTCTCACAAGGGCTTAATATTCTCAAGGATGAGATGGCAACCCGTGATCTGCCTGAGGATCTGGATCAGTTTATTTCCTTCACTATTCTAATTGATACCAGCATCGGGGAAAAATCCCCTTTTAAAGACCGTAAGCCTAGGTCTGAGTCTTAACTGGCACCAAACGGGGAGCTCCCACCCATGCCTCCTAGGCAGAGGTCAGTAGGGCTGAGCCCATGCAAGGATGTTTTACACAACTGCCAGGTAGGAGCGGTCCTTCCGTCGGAAAGAATGTCTATACCTGTACTGCGGTAAGGCTAGACATATGTTATGAGTCTGTCTTGTGCGTTCGGGAAACGCACGCACCTAGGGTCTCTGAGGGGACAGATTCAAGGTGGTGTAAATCAGTCCCCAAACCAAGAGCAAAACAAGTCCATTCTACAGGTGGCAATATCTTTGGCAGCTTCCTCTGTGGTGACACCAGTACTGATTGATTCAGGAGCCGCAGGTTACTTTATTGATGACGAATTCGCTAAGCAGCACAATATTCCCTTGTTGTCTCATGTTGCTCCATTGGCTATTGAGGCGATTGATGGTAGACCATTAGAACCGTCCCATGTCACACATGAGACCTGTCCTTTGTCTTAGAGTAGGAGCTCTCCATGTGGAGACCCTACAGTTTCAAGTCATTCAGTCTCCTCACTACGCCGTCATTCTGGTGTTTCCTTGGCTTCAAACACAACCCCAGAATGGAGTGGAAAACCTGTGACATCATACCTTGGTCCGATCATTGTAAGAAGTCTTGTCTACAACAGCCACCAAGATACTGTGTACCTCCCCCTCTATACCTTCAGAGTACCAGTCATTCAGTGAGGTATTCAGTAAGGGGGAGGCTAGCTCTCTGCCGCAGCATAGGGCATATGACTGCTATTAATTTGACGCCAGGCAAGATACCTCCTAAGGGTCGCACCTAACCTGTCGGTAGAGGAAAACCAGGCCATGGAGGAGTACATTACTGATGGAGGTGGATGCATCTTAGACAGGAGTGGGGACAGTGCTGTCCCAGCAATCCAGGCCTGGTAAAACCCTCATATCTTTTTGGAAAAGAACCCACAAGGTGACTAAAGCCCAGAGCCTATACGACATAGGTGATCGAGAGTTATAAGCCATTAGTCTCACTCTCCGTGTATGGCGTTAACCTCCTGGAGGGGACTAATGCGCCAACCCTGATCTTGACTGATCATAAAAATCTGACATTTGTCTGAAGCCAAAAAAGACTGTCACCACGGCAGGCCAGATGGGCACTGTTCCAATCTAGATTTAACATCGTGGTTTCATATCTTCCAGGGTCCAAGAATGTCCGAGACGATACGTTGGGTCAGACCACGAGATTGAAAGTGCACCGGTGCCTATCATTCCTCCAGATTGCATATTGGCCGCCATACGCACTAGTATCATGTCTCCTCTGGGAGAGATCATCTTGGGCAATGCTCCAGCAGAAAAACCTAGTGGTAAATGTTTCGTAGCCGAACCTCTCCGTACCAGATTACTGGAAACATACCACTCTGAGGGCAGCTGGACACATTGGTCGTGACCAATTGATTTGGTCAGTCTCTCAAATCTTTTGGTGGCCTAGCTTAAGAGCAGATTGTGCAGCATTTGTGGAGACCTGATCCATTTGAGCACCCATGATCACACATATACATAGATTTTATGGTGGAGCTGCCAGTATCCAAAGGATGTATGGTCATACTAAGGATAGTGGATCGTTTTTCCCCCAAGATGGCTCATTTTGTCCCTCTCCAGGGACTGCCTTCCTCCAAGGAATTGGCTGTGGTATTTGCTAGAGAGGTGTTCTGACTCCATGGAGTACCCAAGGTTCTGGTCTCTGATCGTGGGAGTCAGTTCGTGTCACGGTTCTGGAGGGCCTTTTGCGACCAGATGGGCATCCAATTGTCGTTCTCTTCCAACTATCATAGCCAGACTAATGGTTCTGCTGAGAGATCCAACCAGGGGTTGGAGCAATTTTTGCTCTGTTATCTCTGACCATCATGATAATTGGGCTGACCAGTTGCCGTGGGGCGAGTTTGCCAGGAATTGTGCCGTAAACTCTCCGTCCGGGAGCTCTCCCTTCCTGATCAATTATGGGTTCCAGCCATCCCTGCTCCCGGACTCCTTTCGAGCTCAAGACATTCCGTCTCTGGAGAAGCATATTAGGCACAGGTTCAGAATGCCTTACGAAGGTCATCACAGCACTATCAGAAACATGCAGACCACAGGAGGCGTCCTGCTTCAGTTTTCCAGGTTGGGGATAGAGTGTTGCTGTCCTCCAGGAACCTGAATCTTCAAGTACCTTGTAATAAGCTGGCTCCACGTTTTGTAGGTCCATACCGGGTACTTCGCAGAGTGAACCCTGTCACTTATGCCTTGGACCTTCCTATGTGAATGCGTATTCACAACGTCCTCCATGTATCCTTGTTGAAGCCCTTGGTTTGTAACCGTTACACTTCTACTCCAGTGGTACCAGGTCCTTTCCGCATTCAAAACCACGAGGAGTATGAAATTCAAAGCATTCTGGACTCCCGTAGAGTCCGTGGGCACATTCAATATTTAGTGCATTGGAAGGGCTATGGCCCTGAAGAACATTCCTGGGTGAATCAGTCTGATATTCACGCTCCTGTTCTGTTGCGCAGATTCCATGCTAAATTTCCAAATAAAGTTGGGTCTCTTCCGCAGGGGAGAGATCATGGGGGGGGGGGGGGTGTAGTATCACTGTGCCTGTGATTGCCCTCCGAGAGTGCTCCTGCGAGGTGTGGGCGACATTGTCTTTCACTTCCCGAGTGTCGAGCTTAAGCGCATTTGCTATTCTTTATAGGCCTATGGTTAATTGCCAGAGTAAGTCTCTGCATACTTGCTAGGCCTTATAGGCCTCAGTTTACCAGTACTCCTTGGCCCTTTTGTGGTGTACTTGTGCATTTGCTCTTGTGATATTCCTATTCTCTGTTCAGTGTATGACCTCTGGCTACGTCTGACTCCGGTTACACTTGATCCCAGACTTGTTGCCATCCGCTCCATCTGACCCTTTGGCTCCGTCTGACTACCCGCTCCGGTCTGACCCTTTGGCTCCGTCCGACTACACGCTCTGTGCTGACCCCGGCTTGGCTGACTATCTGATACGGTACTGATCTTGGCGTGGCTGACTTACTATTGTGTGTTTTGGACCCTTGGCCTGACTGACTCCTTTCTCTCACTTGACCATGCTCTAGCTGTTCCCTCTGGTACAAGCTGTTCTCCTGCCGCTGTGCTGGACCTTGTCACTGGCTATTCCATCCTGCTTGTTACTACCGCTTAGTGCCTTGGATACTACCTAGTGTTCTAGGGATTTCTGTCACCATTGCTTATTGATACCCTAGCATTCTAGGGATTCCAGTCACCACTGCCTATCTCTACTCTAGCGTTCTGGGGTACATGTGAGTCGCCTTTGCCTGTAGGTTTACCATAGCGTTCTAGGGAAGTTTCTTTCGCTTTGCTTGGGTGTTTCTGCTTCAGATGCACTGGTAGCTACTACTATACTTGCTACCAGTACCGTCTGTAGTCAAATCTGGATCTGCCTCTCTTCTGTCAGTGGATTCTGTGCTGTCTCCATACCTGGCTAGTGAAGGTTGGGGAATTGCTTGTGCACGGTCTGTCTCCATACCTGTTCCTGTGAGGGTTGGGGGAAGTACTGACTATTTTTTTTTTTTTTTTTTTTAATAATTCAATGTTTATTGTATTTTAACGTGTGGTATGAACAGGAAAAATAGTGGAGGGTACAGAAGAAATAAGTAGGGTGGGGGTAGGGAAGTACAATAAGTGTACAATAATGCAGAGGTAAATTGCAAATACACACAGAAACAGCCACATCCACAAATGTGAAAAAAACACTAGCTGATGGCCCCCTTAAAGGTGAAGAAAAAAAGGAGAAAAAAAAAAAAAAAAGGGGGGAGGGGGAGGAAAAAGAGGGTAGGGGTAAGAAGTGTAGAAGTCTAGAATAAAGACCTGAGCACACCATGTCAGATCAAGAGTAAGTCATGGTTAAAATCAGGTGCAGCAACCGCCACAATCCAAGGTTCCCACAGCTTAAGGTATGAAGAGGAGGAGTTGAGGAGATATGCCGCCAATTTTTCCATACGGATTAATTTCCAGATTCAAACATCCACCTGATCCAGATTCGGGGGTAAAGATTTCCAATAAAAAGCAATGTGGCAACGAGCCATAGCACAAATCCGGAAAAAAGTTTATTAGCTGCATGAGGTGGGGAGGAGAACGAGACTGTCTATTCAGTAAGGCTGTCCACGGATCTGGTGCCACCCCCACCCCCCCCCAACGCCGAGCTCAGAAGATCAAACACGTGTCCAGATCACAACACACATGTGCAAGACCACCAAATATGAAGGTAAGGACCGACAAGACCACAGCCATGAAAGCAAAGACAGGGTTTGGGTTATCAACGGATTCTTCACAAGCAGGATTCCACCCATCTCCAAAGGCAATGCTGGCACACCGCTTCTTTTCTTCTTTGGCCAATGGACAATTATTATGTAGCCACAAATCATAACATTGTTGCTCTCCCAACACATGAGTTCTCAGGCAAACCTGCTGTATCCTTTGAGAAAAGCCCTGCTATGGACAGAAATACTGAATTTTTACAGAGATGCTAAATAAAAGCTAAGTTACATTTCTATTTCATACTAGCAAATGCTGCACAGTGTTGCCAGGGAACTCATCAGGTGGTGTTGGGCAGATCATGACTTGAGAGGGAAGGCCATAGGCATTGTGTGTGATGGGGAGACATAGTGTCTGTCTCCTTTGAACTCTGACTCCATGGGCTTGGGAAAAACGTGGACGCAAGTGGGAGACATAAGTGAGGCAAAGGGGATAAGGAGGGGAAAGCAATGAGTTGTGTGAAAAGCAATGACTGGGAGAATGGAATTACTGGGCCATGACAAGTCCCTGCAGTGATTTTAGCAGGAGTGGCAAAAATCACACCCCTAAGCAACTGGCCTAAAAACAACCCACTGCTGCCCCGGGGCCTGGCGGACAGCAAACCCACATTTTTATTTTTTTTTTTTTTTTAAATATAGGGTTACTGAAGTACTGTGCATTGGGGCCTAGGGCCTCCTTCACAAAACTAAAAACAGGTACATTTTCAGGGTCAAACCAACTACTACAGGAGACAAATGAAAATTGCACAAATCTTCATTTATTTAAATTGAACTTTTTACCCAAAACAACAGAGTCCTCGCTAGCATTCAAGTTTTTAAAACTCCATTTACATCAATGTGACTGTGCCAATTAGTGCTGCCCAGATTGCACTTTATCCCTTAGTTCTTATGGTAGCATGAAAATTTATCTTTCATTAGTATGTGCTGTACCTTGGTAACCACAAATATTCACATATCCAAATATCCAAGCCTAGAAAAGATCTAAGATTAGTAATGTTGCCAGAGCAAGGTCAATTTTCAAGAGCGTCCACTTTCTCAGGATCAGCCAAGTCCCTATTAAAGAGCCTATAATTAGCCTATGTAAGTGACCAACATCTAACATAAACTTGCACTTGTCCAATGACGAGTTCAGGCCCTCTTCAAGAAGATGTCTAATACTTTCATTAGTCTTTCCTCGTGTTCTTCAAGTGTAAACCAAAACACCGATATCAGCTAAGTACCTTATTGAGCTCTTTTTAGGTCTGGTATGATCATCTGCACCTTCCCTAAAAAGGATCCATAATCCCACAGACCAAAGAGCTATGCAAGAAAGTAAGCATACTTTTCCCTCTCACTAGATCAAAAATTAAAGGGCAACAACGATTTGAATAATATGTTCACAAAGATCAAGAGCCAAAACTCAAAGTTTCACTTTTGTCTTTGGGGAAAAATAAATTTCTACCACTAAGGACTGTAGTTCATTCTTGCAGACAGCAACAATAGTCATAGGATAAAACTTTGGAAGTTCTTTAGCTATTTGCCTGCTGTAGTTCATATGTACAACCATGACAGACAGAGGCTGATGTACTATGAAAAATGAGAGCAATTTTGGAGCAAAATCAAATGTTGCAAAATCCCTCAAACGTACACCAATTGAAATACCGGTTTTAACACGTGAGGCCCTAACACTTTGCTGTGTAATGCTTTCAAGTCTTCATAAGCATTCAAGGAGTTTAAAGCCCAATTTAAATGGGAGATATACCCTAGGAATAAAAGGCTCTTATTTTGTTTAACAGAATGTTTTACCTAGGTAGGTGTTCTTAAAACAGCGATCGGTTACATCTGTCTACCATGTTTACATTTTTTTTTTTTTTTTTTTAAACTCTTGCAGTCCACTGCAAAATCTGAGAACAACTTGACACCCTTACAAGTCATACAGGCCTACTGAAGCTCATTGTGCAAGGTAAGGCGGTATGACCTACAGCGGTGTTTAAGTGTGGCCTCCAGCACAGTTATGTGCGGCCACCATAAAAAAAATGCTGTCATGGTGGCTGCACCACTAGTATTAAAACTGTACTTAATCCTTGATCCAGACTGGTTGAGGCCCCCTACCTGATGTTGCTTCAGCCAACCAAAGTTCAGCCTGCCCCAGCTGTTTTAGTGCAACTCTTGATGTCTTGCATAGCATATCAGCACTACGGTGAAGCAGAGTGCACATGGTGGCTTCAAGTGGCAGAGGGACAAGGCTGCAGGAGGTATGGCTATGATTGCAGTGGCGTCAGTATGCGAGTGGTTCTATGGCTACTGTGGGACCAGGATGGGGTATGCATGTGCAGTTCAATGGCTTCTGTGGGAAGGAGGAGGTGTATGGTTCTGTGGTCTCCAGTGCAGAGAGACAATACTTGGGATTCAGTATGTGCGTTATATGGCTACCAGTGCAGTGGCACAAGGCTGTGGGTCAGTATGTGTGGATCTGTTGCTACCAGTGCAGTCAGATAAGGCTGGGGGGGTGGAGGGGGTCATTATATGTGGTTCTATGGCTAGTAGTGTAGTCTGTCAAAGAGAGGCAGTGTGGGGCACTATGGCTACCAATGCAGAATGACAAGACTGGGTATCTGTATCTGTGGTTCTATGGCTAGCGCTGTGGTTCTATGGCTAGCTCAGTGTTGTGGGTCAGTATGTGTTTTTTGATGGCTACCAGTGCAGTGGTAAAAGGCTGGAGGGGAGGTCAGTATGGGTGGGTTTATGGCTTCCAGTGCAGTAAGACTAGGCTGGGGGTCAGTAGGTGTGGGTCTATGGGGAGCAGTGCAGTGGCACAAAACTGGGGGGGGGGGGGGGGGGGGAGCAGTACATGTGAGTCTATGGCTACCAGTGCAGTGGGAGAAGGATGGGGGCAATGTGCGGTTCTGTGGTTACCTGCGCAGGGGCACAAGACTGTGGTGTGTGGAGGGGGATTTAGTATGTGAGGCTCAATGGCTACCAGGGCATTGCCACAAGGCTGAGGGGGTCAGTATGTTTAGTTCCATGGCTATCAGTGCAGACTGTGTGTCTCAAACACTGCAAAGCAATGCAGTGGAGATGTCCAGTATTCATGGGGTTAAGAGTCCCATTTAAATGAATGGGAACTAGCTAAATATCTCTTGAAAACTGTTGTTTCAATACAGTTGATTTTGAAAGCTCTTTCAAAATCCCATTTTTCTTTTCCCCAAAGTGACTGTGAAGTTACAAGACTCAGCCAAGCACAGGATACAGTACCATACCAGTTCTCTACCTGGTAGAGGGCATGCGCCATGGTGATCAAGGCTGTCTTAAAGGGAAATTTTCGCCTTATTTCTGTGTAAGAATTTTTTTTTGTAACATTTCTTAACATACATCTGAATATGTTTAATAAGTATTATTTTTATATAAATAAAAACTCTGACCCTTAGATTACTTCACAATCTTTAGTCAATGCTTCTCTGTATGGAAAGTTACCCTCAGTATTATAGTCTATAGGTGAATTTTTTTTTTTTTTTTTAAAGGGCAAAATAGGAAGCACGCAAAAATCCACTCACTTCTTATATACTGCTATTTACTAAGAAGATTACATTCTAAGCAAAAAAACATATTTCTGCAGATTTCAGAATGAGCAATAGCTAGGCACGTACACAAATATTAAACCAAATTGCATAACAAAAAAAGATTATATCATTTACAGCTATAAGATATCCAGTTGCTGTTCTCATTTACCTGTAATAACGTGACTTATGGTCAGTGCAAGGAGATGTGTTTCCAGAGCTCGGAGCACAGAAAGACACACTGCTCCCAGGATTACCAGGTCAGGACCGCCATCTGATGCTTCGGTAATACCTCCAAAGCTGCTGGTTTTGTTGCTTACAGGCACTTGTAGCAGCCATCCATTACGCACTGTGTTAAGTAGCGCCATCACCAGGACGGTCATGTCCTGCTCTAACAGGGGTTCCGGTATGCGTGACATGATGAGTGGAGTGAGTAAGAAATCTTCCCCTGCTTTCTTCAGTAGACATCTCTTTAGCACCAGGATGAAATGTTTCTTAACAGAGTAAGTGACAGAGGAGGACACCAGAACCAATGCCTGAGGAATGGTCACAGAAAGAACTCGTCTGCAGAGGGGGAAACTTAAGTTGGCCTTTAACATTAAAGCAATCAGGATCTCCAACAGATCCAGGAGACAGGAGAGGTGGCTGCTGGTCACTGGGTCTAGTGCAAAAGTCTGGCAGTGGGTTACGGAGATGCGAGTAAGAAATGAAGAACAAAATCCTTCAAACACAGGATCTAGTGGACACAGGAGCTTCAGTAGAATGTCTGGAAAACATACAAATAGCCAAGTCAACATCTGACAACTAATCTCACAGACGGGAACGTGGACAGACAGACACCTCTGCTGTGTGACTTATTGATAACCCTGCTTTGTGTCATCACAATCTGGAAAGTCAGTTCATCTGTGTCTTTTACACTACTAATGTTTGTGGGCCTGATGTTAAAAAGAGGAAAAAAAAAAAAAAAAAAAAAAAAAAAAAAAAAAAAGAAACAATTCTGGGGAAATCCAGAAGAATTATAGGGACAACTAAACATTTACTTTGTTTTGAATGATGCTTTAACTCCTTAACCCTTTGAGTGCCAAAGAGGAATCTAGTGCACTGAAGACATATCTAGCGTGCAAAGTTATAAAAGTCATATTTTAATCAATGAGAATTTTAAAAAGTTTTCCTTTCTCCCCTATGGAGCACTTGATTTGCCCAAGAATTGCTTGTCATTTCTTTCATGCACAAGGCAACGCAAGTAACAATGAGCTAGCACTAAGGATCCATGATTAGACTGCACATAATTATATGCAACTTCGCCCTCCTGCTATTGTTCAGCTGCAACTCCAGTCACCCAACAGCCAACTGACAACGATCAGATCTGAAGTCCAATATCATCTGGAGGGCCACAGGTTACAGAAATTCTCAAGATACATCCTAGTGTGTGGGCAGTTTTCAGTCTTCCAGTATTCCTCAGACTATAATTCCCATGATCCTCCGCTTTGCTAATGGCCAGCTGAGGATGATGAACATTGTATCCTAACAGCTGAAGGGATGAAATGTGCCTGCCCCACTCTAAAGAGATAGAAAGTGTCTCAGCCTATGAAGTAACTAAGGAGACCATTTCATCATTTATGATGGCATAATGTGAAGCAATGTATTGGCATTCTCTCTAGCATCCAAAGGACTAAAATAAAAACATATACAAAGGGAAAGCTACCTTCTTGTTGTAAGTTTTCGTCCCTGAGGATCCCTTTACACACAAAGATCAGAGAGGACAGACATGGCATCAGCGAGCTGCACCCTTGGTATTCACAAAGAGTCTTAAGGCAGAACTGGAGCCAGCGGACATTCACCTCTCTCTGAGGAATAGGAAATTCTACAAGTAACTTCTCATGTAAAGTGCATACTTTATTCATAACTGTCTATTTATTGGGTGTAGATAAAAGAAATGCGATGGAGGACACTAGCATTCAAGGGGCTAAATGCCCCATTTCTTATCTTGGGAATTTCCATTTCTTCTCTGTGATGCAGTCAATTTTTTTCCACAACAAACTTATCGAATTGCAACTTATGTCTGTGTTTAAAAATACTAAAAACAGTATACAAATATATCCAACTGCTGTATGACGGACAGATTGCGAAGTATTTTTTTTTTTTATTAAACACATGAAGGGCTACTTACTTCAAGGCTATAGAGCTCATTTAAAGTCAATGTTAAAGTGCCTTCTATTATGCAGTGATCCTCTTTGCCTTTATGCCAAAGTCCCTGTGTCTATGCTGGCCTTTAGGATTACATGATGCATAGGCATTTTCAAATTATATTTAACCTCTTAGATGCTAGTGATGTCTCCACTGCACTGTGAAGTTGAGAGTTGGAGACACAGTTCACATGCAAAGGTTTAAAATATACAGGCATATTTCAATGTGACAGTGCCACTTTAAATTACATTTCGATCAGTCACCATGCAGAGATTTTTAACCAATGAGATACATCCGTTACCACTCCTCCCAGCCTCCACTTGAGCTTGATTGTACTCACCTTAAACTGCAGCTGGAATAGCACCAAGAAAGAGAGGCACTTGGAGGAGAGGTGAGATAGCACCTTGTAGGGGTGGTTGGAGAGGAGAATCTGTAAAGAAACCATGTGACATGCTTACAGTGCAGTCTATTAATTATTTAGATTTAGTTATAAAATCAATAAAACATTCTACACCATATATAGGCGATATTCCTCTAACACTCAAACAGGTCAAACGTTTGAGTTGTCAACACTGTACAAACAGCAGATGGGGGGTGGTTTGGGGGAAGGTCCACATGACACCAATATTCACATTACAGTAGAGACAGGTTCATTTTTAACCCTTTAAATGCAAGAGGGATATGTAATGGATGCAAAGTGTTAATTCAGAATTACAGTCAAACTATACAAATTCATCAAAAATAGTCTTTAACAAGCTCACCCATTTGCTGCGATATGCCATTGGCTTCCTGACATTGTTGATTTGGGTTAATATGAAATTATTACTAGAAGTAGTGTGTGTATGAATATGATGGGCTGCCATGCTATGGACACAAAAGAGTTCTTACTATTTTATCAGCCACGTCAGCCTCTTGCAGGAGTTCCACTACATGTTTATACTGACATCTCACATGTTGGTCTGTGCTTTGGTTCTTTGCCTTGCTGATCAGCATCTGAATAAGAGACAGCTGGAGCCCTGTAGCATCCCGCAAGCACCATGGGGGTGGCACAATTCCAGCATGCTCAGCAGGCACCTGTTCTGCAGTAACTGAAAATTACAGGAAACAAAGGTAAACTGAAGATATATAAACTTGTGCACAGTCAGAGAAATAAACTATGTCCTGATAAACAGCAGGCTACTGACAAGAGAGTGGACACTTCTTGCTATCCTTCTCTACTTCAGCCAGCTGCATGTTATCCATGTAAAATGAGCCACATGTGTATAAACATGTATATTTTATATAAATAAATGAAAGTGATGGGCTTCCGGATGTGTGTCGGCTGTGCCCTTGGTCTGGAAATGGGCACGGTTAGACTTGCATGAGCAGCATCCCTACAAGTCCGACAGTGGCCATTGCCAGAGGGAATTTCACCAAGTAAGAGATATGTAGAGGCAGGGAACGGTCTGATAAATGCATGTGGCCAAAGCTTGTGTGCATTCCCTGCATGGAGCTACACAGTTGTTAATACACACATTTAGTCTTCAACACTCCATCTTTCCTCACTTCCTCCCTGCTTTAACCAAGACTTTCCAAGGGCATTGTTAGACATGTGGGAGAGCACATTGCTAGTGGGACTTTCACCTGGCAAGAGAGGCATGTAGAGACAGGGAATGGTTTGATAAATACACACGTCTTCACCCACAAGAATTCATCAAACCATTCTCTGCAGGGAGATACACAGTTGCTAACACACACACACACACACACACACACACACACACACACACACACACACACACACACACACACACACACACACACACACACACACACACACACACACACAAAATCTTTCCTTTCACCCTCCTACCCTCCCTTAGACTTCTCCAGTCCAATTCCCTCCCATCCTCCCTTAAAATGCCCCATTCCCACTGCCTCCCTCACCCTCCTTGTACCTCAGCAGCCACCATTGTCTGCCTCTCAGTGAATGCATGCGAGTGGACACTGACAGAACTATGACAGGGAACGAGTCTTTGATGGAGTTAACTTACTGCACCTTATGACAAACTTCCCACAACCTCTGCTTACACAGTCACCAGGTGACAGACACATGGTGACTGATCATATACTGGGAAGAGGGGTGCTGCAGGATCACACAGTGTATGTGAGCATCTGTGATTGGCCTCATGGGGGCAGCAAGAAGCATAGGAGGGAAGCTGCTCAGGTATGAGGAAATGGGACACAGCAGGGTTAAAGTGTGTGTGGCCATCAGTGACTGTCTGAATGGGGGGGAAGCTGAAAGCACATGGAGGGTTATCTGTGAACAAACGGGAGGGAATACAAGCAGGGTGTAGAGAAGCTGCAAGCAGGAAAAAGGGGGAAAGCAGGGATCAAGAAGCTGCAAGCAGGGTGGAGGAAAGCAGAGAGTAAGGGGGAGATGGGGGGGAGGCCACAGGAAATGCCATGATTGGATTGCATATAAATATTATATATACATACACAAGCAAACCACTCAGATGTGTGTTCAATATACAGTATGTACACCAAAGACCATCCCTAAGTCACACGTATATACACTGGCACTCAAGACAGCAGCATGTTATATATGTACATAACCCACTTCACCTAGATGTTCACGGTCATCACATAGCAGTGTTTAGATTTTTATATACATACACAAACCATGCAGCTGCATGTTCTATAATCTATATACTTGTTCTCTGACATGTATCACTCAGTTTTGTGTTCAGTTTACTTACATTGGCAAACATCAGTCAGCTGCCTGTTCCATATATCTACACCAAAGCATGTCACTCAGCCATGTGTTCTATTTATGAACATCCATCACTCAACTGTGTATTCTATATGTATCCCCACAGTATTGCATCAGGCATGTCTTAGATTATAAACAATGACCAACAGTAAGTTTCAGGTTATACCCAAATATTGATCTGCAGTGGCCAGCCACTAGTTTCTTATAATGCTCCTATACATTTTTTTTTATATGTGAACATGCGCTCACGCAGTATACTCCAATGTACTCACAGTACTTCAGTTTCAGTGAAAAATTAGCATAAAATGTCATTATGATCACATATTCTGGCCTTCTTCAGGACAAGTGAATCCTGCATTCAGCGCCACTATATACCTTCCCAGATAAAATTGTGCCAAAACTGGCATTTTGGCCACCATGGGTGTGTGGCCTCCTATGCATGCTGATGGCCTCTATGCCCAAAATATTAATGTACAAGTGAATCTTTCAGTAAGCAAAAACAGATGCATACTAAGCAGTCTGGAGACCTGCTGTTTGCATTAAAAGAACAAAGCATCACATATGAAAAACATGTGAATATATTCTTTGGAATAAACAGTCTTTGCAGAAAACTGCAGACAAGGCTGACAGGCAGTATATAGCATTGCAATGGGATTGGTTCTCCATGGTACTGAATGTCAACTCCTGCAGCAAAATCTAGTGAACTATCATCTGCCAAAGCAGCTAGTGAAAGTAAAGTGCCCAGCTTATAAATAATATGATTTGATGGATGAAAATATGTGTAAGTGTACAATATACAGATAGGGATGAAAGACCACACAGAGCAGCACTTCAATACCGTGGCCAAAAAAAAATATATCAGTAACGCATGGATACCGCTCCTTCCATAAGATGACAAAAGGAGTCATTTAGTGAAATAAGGGCAAGAGGGAGGCAAACAGAGTGAGAAAAGTCTGAAACTGTGACCCTTTTATTAAAAAAAAAAAAAAAAAATACATGTTAGTTCCAGTGAGCGCCTTCCACTTATTGGCTTTTCTTATTTGTTTGCAATCTGACAACTGGTCTCTGGGGAAGAGACCCCAAAGGACCATTGTACCTACAGGAGTGTCAATTTAATAGGAGTTATCTAGGTAGGTATCTTTCAAACAGCAAAACTTATATTGCGATAGGTTGCTGATGAACACAAAAGATTCTTACCATCCACTCAGGACCATTGTAAGCTCATGGTTTTATGAAGTCTGCCTTTAGTTCACAGAGTAGAAGTCTAATAAACTGACAGTATTCCATAACAGTATGACACCACTATGCCATACCCCTATCGCACTTCCTGTACTCGCTGGGTAGGCCACATGATACAAGGAAAGAAATAACCCAGGGTACTTGACATTCCTTTGCAATTGGGAAGTTTATTTATTTAAGGATTCAGCTGGATGGAGCAAAACAGCAACATTTTGTTCGTTGTAGAACTTTCACAAACCTTGCTTAAAGTTCTTTTTTTTTTGGTTCTTGCTAGTTATAGGCCAAAAGGCAACTTCAGTGCGAGGAAACAGAGGATGAGAATGGCAGATGGGTTATGTGAGGAATTGGAGCGTGGCCAGGGACAGAGATAAGGTCACCCACAGTTCCGTGGCTTGGGGCACCTGCTGAGCGGGCTAAAGATCCAGGTCTCATGGACAGCTTGTGGCATGTACTTGTACAAATCTCCCTACAAGTAATGGCACAACAGGGCTGCAGTGTGCATTAGTAAATCATTATGTACGCCTAAGAACTGATTCTTTTGGAAAACTATCAACTCCCCTGCTCATTTATTCAATTTTATACCAAAATACAATGGGCCATATGTACTAAAGAAAACCATTTTGCAACCTAGGTGAGAAATACAAATGGCCAATTTAAATGGGTCTTTTAATCCCTTGAATGCATCAGACCTCTCTAGTATTATGATGAAGTGTGTCAGAAATACTTTAGCATTCATTGGCATTAAAGGAGCCATATCAGCCCTATACAACTTAGTCTAAATAGTTTTGTTATATAGCGAATATGTTGAAAAATGTATTCATTTATTAAAAAAAACAAACAAAAAAAAAAAAAAAGGTGAATTTACTCACCGATATTTGTTTTTCCTCTGTGTCCTTCCACGGCATAGACTGTGGGCAATTAGCTCCGCCTTCCAGCTGGTAGGACCAATGCAAATCTTTAAAAGTCTCATACTTCCTCCCCATGTCAGTTATACTGTTGTCCAAGCTGCAAGATACAGAGTGTTAGATATGATCATCATCAGACAAATATATATCACAGATCAGAATAGATTGTGGAACGATACAATACCAATATAACCAAGGGAGGGTTGCCGTGGAAGGACACAGAGGAAAAACAAATATCGGTGAGTAAATTCACCTTTTCCTCTGTGTCCAATCCACGGCATAGACTGTGGGACTTACCAGAGCAGTACCTCATCAGGGCGGGATCAACCAAATTTCAGATAGAAATGGCTGCTTCGAGCACCTTTCGTCCGAATTTCGCATCTGTTGATGCCTGGACATCCAGTTTATAGTGTTTAATAAAAGTTGATACCGAAGTCCAGGTGGCAGCTTTGCAAATTTCTTCTGGAGATGCTAGTGCTTTCTGGGCCCAAGAGGTTGATATAGCTCTGGTAGAGTGAGCCCTTATCCCCTGAGGAGGGGGCAGGTCTGCTGATTCATATGCAAGTTTGATACAATCTCTTATCCATCTAGCGATGGAAGGTTTTGAGGCTGGAGAGCCCTTAAATTTACCACAAAAGTGAACAAACAAGCTATACGTCTTGCGGAATAACTTGGTCCAGTTAAGATATATCTGGAGACAACGGATGAGGTCCAGATTATGAAGTCTATGTTCTGTTTCATGCACCGGTTGTGGGCAGAAGGAAGGGAGCACAATATCCTGGTTTAAGTGGAATTGTGAAACTACTTTAGAACGAAAACTCAACTTTGGTCTGAGAACCACCTTGTCCTGGTGAAATATCATAAATGGTGGGATAGAGACTAGTGCTTGTAATTCGCTAATACGTCTAGCAGAAGTAATAGCTACTAAAAAGGCAGTTTTGAGGGTGAGATGCTTGAGGGATACTGAATCCATGGGTTCAAAAAAGGGATGTGAAGCTAGTTGTTGTAGTACAATATTCAAATCCCAAGGTGGAAGGATTTCCCTAATTGTAGGCTTTATCTTGGAAATAGATTGAAAATATCTTTTAATAAGGTAGTGATCTGCGAAGGGAGTGGCTAGCACAGCTGAAATTGCGGACAATTGTACTCTAAGGGATGCGGGCTTTAGTCCCATCTGGAATCCTGCCTGAAGAAAATCTAATATTTTAGGTACTGAAATAGAGTTCCTATCCAAATTTTGCGAGGTGCACCATTTGTGAAAGGTAGTCCAAACTCTATAATATATCCTGGATGAAGACGCTTTTCTTCCTCTAAGGATAGTGTCTATTACAGAATCCGAAGTACCTTGTAGTCTAAGGGATTGCCGCTCAGCCTCCAGGCCTTGAACTTGAAGAACTGCGGGTCTGGATGGAGAAGAGGACCTTGTATCAGCAGATCCGGAATGTTTGGAAGAGACATAGGTCTCCTGACGGATAACTCCAGTAGATCCGTGTACCAGGATTTCCTTGGCCAGTCTGGGGCCACTAGGATAATCTCCACTTTGTCTCTCCTGATCTTTCGAAGAATTTCCACCATCAGAGGTAGAGGTGGGAATACGTATGCCAGAGGAAATGTCCATGGTATTCTTAACGCATCCTGCGCTAGAGCCTGCGGGTCTTTCCATCTGGACACGTAGACTGGACACTGACTGTTTTCTGCCGTTGCCATGAGGTCTACCACCGGTGTTCCGAACTTTTTTATGATGGTCTGGAACACTGTTTTGTTTAGACTCCATTCTCCGGGGTCTACTGTGTGACGACTCAGGAAATCCGCTTGAGTATTGAGTTGACCTGATAGATAAGTTGCGTTGAGGGCTATTAGGTTCTGCTCTGCCCAATTCAATATTTGTAATGCTAAACTGTTCAGGTGAGGACTCCTTGTGCCCCCCTGATTGGTCAGATACTGGACAACAGACACATTGTCTGATCTTATTAGTACTGCTTTTCTTTGTAACTCTGCTCCGAAGTGTCTGAGAGTTTTCCATACTGCAAGTAATTCTTTTAGATTTATGTGTAATTTTTCTTCTTTTTGATTCCATATTCCCTGAATTGTCTTCACATTCCATATACCGCCCCATCCGGTATTGCTGGCGTCCGTGTGTATTATCATCCACTCCGGTTCCTTGAATGAGCGACCTCTCACTAGATTGAACTGCTTTGTCCACCAAGATAATTCTCTTCGGGTTGACTGAAAGAGAGGAATCTGAAACAGTGGATTGAATGGGTGTTTTCTGTAAAAGGTGAGATAATTCTCCTGGGTCAGTCTGGAATGTGCCCTTGACCAGGGCAGAATCTGGTAAGCTGATGCTAGGTGTCCCAGTAGCTTCTGAAAAGAATGAATACTGCGTGTCTGTCCCCTGAGGAAACTTGTCACTGCATTCTGTATTCGGATCTGTCTGTCCTTTGACAGGGCTGCAATCTCTCTTCTGGTGTCGAAATTGATGCCCAGAAATAGAATCTGCTGACTGGGAAAAAGAGAACTTTTCTTCATATTTAAAAGCCAACCCAGTCTGGAGAGTAGGTTTTTGCAATAACTGGTGCTTAACCTGGACTTTTGTTCCGAGGCTTCCACAATCAGAATGTCGTCCAGGTATGGGATAACTTTTATCTTGTTTAGTCTCATTTCTGCCATTACTAGGGACAAGACTTTGGTAAATACCCTCGGGGCTGTTGCCAGCCCGAAGGGAAGAACCCTGAACTGAAAGTGACGTTGAAATATGTGAAAGCGGAGGTACATCCGATGTGATTCCCTTACTAACAGATGATAATATGCATCCTGAAGATCCAGACGTGTCAAGTAAGCTTGAGGAGGTATTGACTTGAGGGCGGAAGATATTGTCTCCATCTTGAATCGCCTGATCTTCAACATAGTATTCAGGTCCTTGAGGTCTAAGATTAGTCTCATTTCCCCTGAAGGCTTGATAACATGAAAAAGCGTTGAGTAAAACCCTTGGAATCTTTGGGGTAGGGGAACTTCCTCCACCACCCTGTTCTGTAATAAAAGATTGAGAGCTATCTTCATTTGTTGGATCTTCTCTTTGTTTTTTACTACTGATGTCCGGAATCTTGGAATTCTGGGGGCAGTTTTGAACTCCAACGAATATCCCCTCTGAATTATGTCCAGGGCCCATTGATCGTGATGAATTTGGCTCCAAGACTGAAAAAACTCCACCAGTCTGCCCCCTACTGGAGGAGAAGGGGACAGACTGGCATCATTGTTGATATCTCCCTTTCCTCTGGAAATCCTTTCGATTTCCAGGTTTTTGGGTCTGAGCCCCCCTGGGCTTAGGATCATATCTTCTGCCTGGTTGGTATCTCTTGGCTTCCCGAAAGGACTGACGTTTGTACTGTCCGGCCCTATTGGGTGAGCGCCGAGCTCTCTTCTCTTGAGGTAGGAATAAGCTCTTGCCACCCGAAGACTTTTTAATAATCTCTTCTAAAGATTCGCCAAACAATTTTGAACCTGTAAATGGAAGTGATACTAATCGATTTTTTGAAGATGGATCTGCCTCCCAGGATCTAATCCAAAGTGCTCTTCTGGAAGTGATAGATAGGGCAGAAGCTTTAGCTAGTAGTCTAATAGTATCTAAGGATGCGTCACATGAATAATTAATAGCGTCCTTAACCACTCCCAAATCTTTCAGAATGCGGCTTCTGGAAACTGAGGATTCTAGTTTTTCTTAAATCTCAGTAATCCATATACGCAAGGCACGGAACATGGAAGCCATAGCCGTGGTGGTTCTTAAATTGTGGCCTATTGTAGTAAACTGCTTTTTTAGAGCGCTATCTGCCCTCTTATCCATAGGATCACGCAGAGATGCTCCATCTTCCAGAAGAATAGTTGTGCGCCTAGATGTTTGGGATATGGCTGCATCAACTTTTGGAGGTGTATACCATGCACCTGTTTCCTCTTCCTGGAATGGGTACATTCTCTGAAAACGTTTAGATATAGTGCAGCGCTTATCAATCTGTTTCCATTCTGATTTAATAGTGTCCTGGATGGATGCATGAACCGGCATTTGAGGATATGATTTCTTAAAACCCACAAAGGCAGAGTCCATAATATTTAAATCCTTCTGGACTTCTGTCAACCCCAAGGATTTTCTCATAGCCTTAATTAGAGGGTCTAACTTATCTAAAGAGAAACTGCCACTCTCATCAGGAATCTCACCCTCCTCAGCCGATGAAGCTCCAGATTCTAATTCAATGAAACTCTCTTCATCCTCTTCTCTTCTCCTAGATGGCCCTTCATCTGGATCAGATTCTCTATGACGTTTTTTAGCAGATTCTTGCATGCAAGAAAAAGTTTCTTGCATTGAATCTTTCATCCAGGTTATAAAGTTTTGAAATTGCAATGGTACTTCCTGTCCAGCAGCTTTTCTGAGACAGTCTTCACATAATTTCCCTTGTTCACTTAAAGGCAGAAGCTTTTCACATCCAGCACAGGATTTACCCTTAACTGATTTATCTTCCTTATTCTCAGGTTTTGGCTTATCAGCCTTTTGCTCTTTAGAGGTAGACATGACTGAAAAACTTATGCTGTAACTCCAAACAATTGCTCAGATAAACTTATATATAGTAAGTAGGTATATTTAAACGCCTTACCCCTGTCCACGGGTGCTCTTTCCTCCTCTGCTTAAATCCCCCATGTGTACTCCATCGCGTCCGCGTGCGTTTCAACGATGGAACGCAGACGCGCGTACTTCCGGTTTTCGGAACGATACTTCCGGTTTCTACAAGCGGCGTTTCTGAACGCTGAGCCTCAGTGTAGAGGCGTTCGGCTGGGCTCCAGAGGGTAGCAGCGGACTGGGACAGGGGACCATGTTCGGTTCAGGCAGGAATCCGAACAGAGGGTTCAGCAGGCAAGATGTGACCGCCACTTAAGCAAGCCACATTGGGGAAAAAACAACAAACAAACAAGAAGGTACCAAATATTTTATATTATAACAGGAGAAGTCACTTCTCCGTCCTCCAGCTAGGTAGGACCAATATAACTGACATGGGGAGGAAGTATGAGACTTTTAAAGATTTGCATTGGTCCTACCAGCTGGAAGGCGGAGCTAATTGCCCACAGTCTATGCCGTGGATTGGACACAGAGGAAACACACACTTGTTTGTCGAAATTCAAATAATAAATAAAGCCCTGCACCTACTTCCCGACAGACTTGGGTTACCTGCTCTGTACCGCAGTCTGTCACTCTGCCTCTGTAAGCTGAAGCGTTCGCTGGCCAAAAAGAGCACTCCAGCTTACAGGCAGAAAGCCTCCATTATTGGAGGAGGCTGGATAGAGGGATGGGAGCAGAGGCAGAGTGACAGATTGTGGTACAGAGCAGTAACCGCAGTCTGTCTGGAAGTAGGTGCAGGGCTGTATTTATTTTATTTTTTTTAATTTTGCAAAAATTCACTTTTCAACATATCCGCTATATAACAAAACTATTTAGGCAAAGATGTATTGGGGTGATAGGTCCCCTTTAAACATTTTTTTTCAATTTCTTGCCTAGGGCATTGCTGTCCAAGTTCAGCCCTCCAGGGTCACCAACTGGCCAGGATTTAAGGATTTCCCAGATTAAGCTCAGGTGAGTCAATCAGTGGCTCATTCTTTTTGATTAACTCACCAGAGCTTAATCTGGGAAATCCTTATATCCTGGTCTATTAGTGGCCCTTGAGAATGGAACTTGGACAGCACTGATCTAGAGTACAGTTTTACCCCAGAACTAACCAAATGTCTTTTTGCTTATGTCCCTAAATACACTGAAACCACAGCATGAACAAGCAAGAAGGCAATACAGCAGCAAAGTATTTCAGAATGAGGAACAATACTACATTACCTGGACTGTTTAACTGCGTAACCTGTGGAAGTAAGAGACAGACATATTTCTGTGCATCATGGTGAAGAGGAGCGGCTTTCAGTAATGTCTTGTGCAGCTCCCGCAAGCCCAGGTTCAGTCCCGCCATCTCCTATGATTACCTGCAAGGTTTCTTCCTGAGCTGACCAGCACCCTCCGAATGCACACACATCCTGGGATTCAGTCCTGAAACAATTTGGGATGGAGTTACTTATTTACATTTGTAACAAAATGCACAGAAAAGTAAAGAAGTAATCCTTTGAGCACCAATGGTATGCAAAATGTGTTGAAAACCTTTAGAGACCACTCTAGCATTTGGATCATTTATCTGAATTTTTCCTCAACCTCCACAAGGTCTTTACACATTCACTGGTGCTGTTCCAACAGGAGTTGGTTCAATGACAACATTCCTATCCTCCATCAACAATGACAGATAAAGAGCCCAACACTAAAGAAACATAGCAATGGACTAATTGCTTACCATAAAAAAAAAAAAAAAAAAAAAAAAAAAAAAAAAAAAAAAAAAAAAAAAAAAAAAAAAATTTTGAGGTGAATGTTCCTCTTTAACAGTACACTTTCTGGTCTTTTGGCTAACATGACAGGTAGTTTTTTTAAGGAAGTTTACAAATATGTAAACTTGAAAGAAGATGACAGGCCCACTTTAAATTGGAAGATGGGTAGACCTTTTAGTAGATGTGTAGCATAAGAGTTATCTACCTGTAACAGATTCCTATCTATAGGCTTTTTGCATACCTTTGTCTCCAACTTTTGTCTATATCTAGAAAATGATCAAAAATTAGGACTGAAATTTTTAGGTCAAGAAATGCCAATGTTGTATTGTAATGATGCATCACTAAAGTCATGTTTTAATACAAAGTGATCTATTCAGTCCTATGTTACTTGAGTGCAGTCCTAATTTTTGATCATTTTCTAGATATAGACAAAAGTTGGAGACAAAGGTATGCAAAAAGCCTATAGATAGGAATCTGTTACAGGTAGATAACTCTTATGCTACACATCTACTAAAAGGTCTATCCATCTTCCAACTTAAAGTGAGCCTGTCATCTTCTTTTAAGTTTACATATTTGAAAACTTCCTTAAAAAAACTACCTGTCATGTTAGCCAAAAGACCAGAAAGTGTACTGTTAAAAGGGAACATTCACCTCAAATTTTTTTTTTTTTTTTTTTTTTTTTTTTTATGGTAAGCAATTAGTCCATTGCTATGTTTTTTTTAACCACAGGTATCCTATATAATAATTTGCTAAGTATGTTTGTCAGAAGCAGTCATGTACAGTAGAGATGGCTGCACATGCTGCAGTCATGCGCAGTAGAGATTTCCTGTGCCGTGGCTGATAACGGAGCGGGGCTCCAAATTCAGACCACTCTGCGCACCTTCTTGGGACCCTTGGTCCCAGGAAGGTGTGCAGAGAGGACTATGGTCTGAACTCAGAGTACCTACTCTGTTATCAGCCACAGCATGTTCAGGCAGTCAGTACCGAGTATGACTGCAGAGTGGCCAACAGGACACGGGGTGGCACTGTGCCCCGTGTACACGTGCTTTTCAGCTAGTAGTTAATAAAGTAGTATTAAAAAAAAAACAAAAAAAAAAAAAACACTTTTCCTAAATGTACGTGCTTTTAAAGATATTTCATTTTCAGACTGTGCACTTCCACATAACGTGGAATCCTGAATCTTCGGCACAGTTGCAACCTCAGTACAATACGAACCACAGCTTGATGTAACAATAGAAGCCATTCACACCACACCAACGGGAAGAGTGAACGCTCTCCCTGAAGCAGCTGGGAGGGAGGTGGGAGGAGAATTAGGAAGTGAAGAAGAGCTGTGCCAAAGATTCAGTGTGCTGCATTATGCTGACCAGCAAAGCTTGAAGATGAAATATCTTTAAAAGTACTTACAAAAACAATATATATATACATACATACTACTTTATTAACTAAACCTATGGTAAATGAGGTTTCATGTGTATCTATATTTTTATTTATATAGTTCAACAGGTGTACTTAGCACTTTTCATTCCAATGAAGTGGTTATATAGACAATCATAAGGTGAGCATTGCTTTGGATAGGATGTCACCGCCCCATAGAGCTTACAATCCAAGTAAGTATACTAATAAAGTATTTACAGTACATGTCATATGCTATAATTAAGCTCTGTGCTGTACCATAATGGTTTGAGAGATACGAATAAGAGCAAGTATTCTTTTAATTGTATATACGATGGAGTTCATACTTTTTTTTGACATTACTATCTCTTTAAGGAGTCAGTTAGTCCAAGCAGATACAGTTACAAAATAGGATAGAAAGAAATATACCAGTTCCTAAAAAAGGAAGATATAAGTGTTACAATTGTGACAATTTAATCTTTGATTACAGGTTTGACATTTACACAACCAACATTCAAATTAAGAGACTGCAATGTGCGATACCTTATTCATCTACAACAGATCACTGAGGATTTACGCAGAGGACCATAATTCACTAAGTGTATGTTTGTCTTAAGCGGTCACGCGCAGTAGCGATGGTTGCGCGCGCTGCAGTCGTGCTCAGTACAGACTGCTCGTGCCGCGGCTGATAACAGAGTGGGGAGCTCTGAATTTACACCATGGTAACTGTTTAAATCTGGAGCAATCTCTACTGTGCATGACTGCACCACAGCCGTTGCTGCCTGCCACTGTGGCCTATGTACAAGGGCTGTTCAACTAGTCAAACATAAAATAATAACTCTGATTTACAAAGCCATCCACAAATCTTCTCCCCCTCCCACATTTCCAAAATCATTTCAAGTATTTGCCAAATCACCCTTTATGATTTGGTCCCTGTATCTGTAACTCAATACCATGCTCTAACAGACTTTTTCACAGCTTTTGAACCGTCGAGTGCTCTTTAAAGAAGCCTGTCTTCATTGCCCTGTCTTGCTATCTCTCTCTCAACACTACACAAACAACTTCTATCCACCCATACCTACTCTGTGGTAGTATCCTTTTGAAATGGCGCACTTAAAATGTTGTGTCTTAAAGTGTCGCATTTCTTTGGCTGCGTCATTCTGAATGGCGCACCTTAAATTCTACATGGTGAATCATTCCAAATGGCACATTCGCCATATCACGCCTTAAAGAGTCACAAATTCAACATGTCACACGCGCAATAAGGACGCAGGGCTTAACTTAAAGGCGCAATAAGGACACAATATGGGTGCAATATGGATGCATTAAGGTTGCAATAAAAAGGAGTAGCGTGAAACACATTAGGCCACATATGAGAGCTGGTAACATCTTTCCTACCTCTGCCTTTCAAAGCCATGCTTATGATTTTATGTTATTTTCACAATAAAGTTATATTTTTACGGAGCCGCCTTTTGTCAGTGTTTGGACTACAGAGTGCCGTCCTATCCTTTTTTGCAGTGTATGGTTTCTGGTTTGGAAATCCTGTCTGGACTGGAGCACCTGTGCACATGCGATACTCTGTTGAGTCCTTAGAATTTTTTTACATTATATGAATCGTGTTGGAAGAATAGATTGGCGTTGTAGCATCTTATTCTATCTAGACCATCTGTGCACAGATATGCCAAGTGTGAGGCCCCACAGTTGTTAAGGGCTACAGTCTCCATCATCTGCCACAAGTTGCCCATGACTGTATTAGGTTAGGTCCACATATATTACTTTTTTGAAGCATGCTTTGATGCAACAAAATGGGTGGAGGGAGGGAATTGCTATATTTTAATTGTGATAGAATAGCAAGGCGGGGGTTCTCTGCCACAATTACTTTCACTCAATATAAAAAGCAACAACAAATGACACAAAAACTCACCAACATTATTTGTGTAATTCAGCTGAAATATAATACAACTTTTCAGGTGCAGTAAAGCACTATTGGTAGAAACTAAAACAGGCTTCTCCAACAGTTGTATTTCTTACCAATATGGAAATTGGTTTGCCTCAGTAATATCTTTATACATATGCACAAATAATATTCTTGTTTTTATGTGAGATTATTGCTGCAAGTATGTTGCCCCTTTTAGCCCACATAATCATATGACTGCCAACTGTGCCGGATTACCATGGTCAGTACCTGTCTTTAGTTCCCTGGAATTTGCAGTCTCTATTTTCCCTGCTTTTAAAATAGAATTCCAAATCTACATATCATGTTTGTCATTAAACGGCTAATAGGTATGTATCCTCCAAAATGAATTATACCAAGCAGGCATTTTACTTACTGAGATCTAACCACAACTATTCAGAGTCTTGGCTTAAACTTCACAATATCTATACCAAAGTTTTAGAGGAGTAGTTTTGGCACAGATTAAATGCACCATACAATGTGATCAGCTATCACGTTGAATGCAGAGGCTTATAAAAACTACATTCTTCATGACTGCACAGATATTAATGCAACCATGCACTGTGCGTTTTCTGTATTTAAAGGGCTATCTTGCGATCCCAGCCATAGGAAACATAAAAACACCTTAATTTTCTACAGTTTTAAACCACAATGTAAACCCTTGAATGATAGAGAGACCTCCAACATTTTACCTCTTGAATGTTATGTGTCTCCTCAATATATCTAGCTTTCAGGGTCTTAAAATAGACTTTTAAATAAATGCATTATTCTCTGCCCGATATGTGGGAACCAATATGGCCACAAAGAGTTAACGTTTGTTTTGTGCATATACGGCCCTTGATGTATTGCTAGAGACCCTCACTTACCCTCTGTATTGACTGTATTCTGCTTGCTCCAATACAGAAATAAAAGCTAGGCGAGGTAAGCACAATTATCCTAATAAATCCACAATTAAGGCACAAGTGAGAATCTCAAATGACTGCAAATGCTGTCAATGGTAGCCATGTAAATGCAACATTCGCCCGTGGCATGATGGGAAATATAGTTCATGCGTATCCTAGCTCTCGAGCGCATGCTCATCTCCCGTAGTCTCCACCCACAACAGGTAGCAGCTGTTGCCCGGCAACCCTGGAAACTCGTTGGAGGGGGCAAGGCTTATAGGGCCCTTCTCAACCAATCACAGAGCAGGTTAGGACACGCAGAGCGTGTTCTCGTCGCGGAAACGGGATCACGCACGCGCTTTGTGTTTTTTTTCTTCTTTATTTTGCGGCGCCCTGGACTCAGTTTACGGCGACGGGTGCTGATTGGCTGTGGCCAAGGGGTTCTGTCTGCTTTCCGTTAACGCGGAGGGTTATGGGGCAGGCCCCGGGAAGTACGGACCGGTTTGAGGCGCTGGGCAGCGGTGTGCCCCTTGGGTGAGTCTGTCTCTGCCTGACCAAAGCGCCCCAGTACCTCTCACTACTTCCCTGGCACTGAATGCCAAGTGCCCACTCTGCACACATTACTTCCTATGCAGGCCCTTGTAGTCCGTACTCAGTCACTGCTCTTGGATGTCCTAGGCAGGTCCGCATATTCCAGTAACCTCGTCCGTACTATCTAGAGTTAGTCGCCCAGTCCAGAATTTTCTTTCTGCACGCACTATTTCTCAGCAGGATATTCAAGGCAAATGCTCACTCACTGCACGAACTCCTTCCAAAACGGGCCCACGTAGCCTAGTGCTCACCCACTGCACTTACCGCTTCAAGTGTTACAGCTTGGTATTCTTTCATGCACTGTGTTTGGTATTCTTTTCTCTGCCAAGTGCATGTAGACCATAAAAGCAAACTAACCCTTCACTGCTACCAGTCAGGCCCTTGCAACCTCACAATATATCCGTGTATATCAGTTAACCTTACCCACTTATTCCCACGCAGGTCCTCCCTGCCTAATAGTAACGAAGACTCCCTTTACTCGAGGCACACGTTCTTTAGTTTGTCGTCATTGGAAACATACATCTAAACAGGCCTTCAAATTACGGTGGCCCATACTCACCATGTCTCCTGTTCTACACCCTCTCCTTATTAACCCTTCGAGTGCCAGAGAGGTATCCAACGCACTAAAAGAGAGCTAAGATAATGTATATATGTGCTTAACATGCCCTTATCGAGCTAAGCAATACTCTGAAATCTGGTTAACCACTTCCTATCATCTTAATATTACTTACTCCTCTACTATGAAATGTTCATTATGCACCAATCTTTGTCCCTGGGTTTACATCACTTGACATCTATAAATCCCTTAATTGCACATAATGCAAAAAGTAAAAAAAAAAACACAAACTCTTCAACTTTTCACATCACTTTTAACCCTTGCCCCATAGTTAAAGTAGTCACAATGTAAGCCACATTTGATAAAGGATCACTATATTGGTTTCTGGTACTGTCCAGCAGAATACATTGTTCACTAGTGACACACCTGTTACACATAAACCAGTTATTACATTGTGCCACATTTCCTTATTAACCCATACGAACTCCTGTCATGTTCAGGAAGTGTTCTCAGTCACTGTCTTTAAATCATAATAATCTCCTTTTCTATTAGCCTAACCTAATATCATTAGTTTATTCTAAGTGTCATAAGAGATGGTTTGTGGTGTTAAACTTTACATCTGAAAATAAACTCTACAGTTTGATAAGAATATTCATTAGCCTTCAACTAATTTGGTGGTCCTTTAACGATCATATTATAAAAAGTAATGCCAGTCCGGTATAGATCTGATTAACCAAACACATTAATTTTAGGGGCTTATGAATCTATGCAAACTTGACCAATTATAGGACAAACCATCTATAAGAAGTGAAATGCTGCTTCCTAACATTCCCGTTGATTCAAATGACGTTTTTAACCCTCCGAATGTGAGAGGTGTCTCCAGTGCATTGCAAAGCAATGCTTTGGCAACATTCTACTTTCAAAGGGTTAAAAGCACTAATTCAATCAATGGAAAGTTATTTCTTCCCTGCAGTTCTTTTGTTTTGCTGTATAATCTTTCCATTTTGCAGTGATATATATCTTTCAGTGTGTTTTGGACTTCCTTATGATTCTTTCAATCTTCACTGATAATTGCACATTTCCAAAGTCCAGATTTCACCATCCAGTGGTCCCAACAGTTTACCCCTTGAAACCAAAGTCTGTCTTATGTTTGTAACTTAAAATGTAAATTTAAATGTATTTTTATTTACGCTGTTAACAAACACCAAGATCTTACTTATGTTCATAAATGGCAATGTTAATAAACTGCCGACATACAAATAATATGAATGACAGTAAAATAATTTTCCACATGATAAAGCATTAATGTATCAGTAAACTAGATGGTAACCTGTTCTGCAAACTTTAGAATATATTCATAAATTTGCATATATCTAGTTAGACCTAACTGAAATCAGTGTGCAAAGGAAAATTGAATGAATGCTGTTATACCCTCTAGATCCTACACTAGTACCGAGTGCCCAGTTATTATATTTGATTAAAATATAGACCAGTCATATGATCCCATGCACAAAGGAAAGTGGAGTAATTCATTGAAAGCCATTTGCACAAATGCATTGTGAATAAAATACAGATTCTCACTGGTTTCAATGGGGCTTTTAACTCCTTCAGTGCAAGCAGTATTCATTGTGTTGCTTTTCAATGCATTTGATATGTATTTAGTGTTCTAGAGGTTAAAAGCACAATTCAATGAGCATTTCAGTTTGCCACCTTTTGTGCTGTTTGTTTGCCTCAGAAGTGTCCCAGTTAGCGTTTATACACGAGGCCCATCAGGGCATGTGTATCAATGTATGACTGTAGGTTTACAAAGTTCTTCATTGCTTTGTGCCAGACGGGAGCCCCATACATTGCATTGATTTCTTGAGAGATCTCCAGACTATTACATATTTGAATCCCAGATAAGGAATTCAGTGGAGACCTCTAGCTTTCAATGGTTAAAAGCCCCTTTTTTAAATCAATTGACATTTTCATTTTCCCTTATGGTGTAGTTGGTTTTCTCCAGATTTGAGGGTCTTTATTGAGCATGTGGCCCTTAATCCTCTGCATGCTAGACATCTTTAATGCATTGGGGAGGTTAATGCATCATTTAAAAATATATTCTGTTTTATTCCCATATGTTTTTTAAGTCTCCCATCTACCTTTATATTCACCAGTACAAACACAGCAGCCAGAAAGGAAATTTTTGGATCCCTGGCTCCCATGCTTCTGGGAATTTCCATTTGTGGTCTGTGTACTGCACTCTCTTCTATCCAGACATACTGGGCATTGATTAAAAAGAAAATAGAAACATCCATACATATTGTCCAACACAGTTCCACTTGGGACATAATCTACAGTGCCTTGCAAAACTATTCACCCCCCCCCCCCCCCTTGGTATTTTTCCTATTTTGTTACATTAGAACCTGGAATTAAAATGTATTTTTTTGGGGTTTGCATCATTTGATGTACACAGCATGCCTATCACTTTGAAGATGCAAAATATTTTTATTGTGAAACAAACAAGAAATAAGACAAAAAAAGCAGAAAACTTGACCGTGCTTAACTATTCACCCCCCATCACCAAAGTCAATACTAAGTAGAGCCACCTTTTGCAGCAATTACAGCTGCAAGTCTCTTGGGGTGTCTCTCTATAAGCTTGGCACATCTAGCCACTGGGATTTTTGCCTATTCTTCAAGTCAAAACTGCTCCAGCTCCTTCAGGTTGGATGGGTTCCGCTGGTGTACAGCAATCATTAAGTTATACCTCAGATTCTCAGTTGGATTGAGGTCTGGGCTTTGACTAGGCCATTCCAATACATTTAAGTGTTTCTCCTTAAACCACTCTAGTGTTGCTTTAGCAGTATGCTTAGGGTCATTGTCCTGCTGGAAGGTGAACCTCCATCCCAGTCTCAAATCTCTGGCAGACTGAAACAGGTTTCCCTCAAGAATTTCCCTGTATTTAGCACCATCCATCATTCCTTCAATTCTGACCAGTTTCCCAGTCCCTGACATTTTAAAATATCCTCACAGCATGATGCTACCACCACCATGCTTTACTGTGGGGATGGTGTTCTCGGGGTGATGAGAGTTGTTGGGTTTTTGCCAGACATAGCATTTTCCTTGATGGCCAAAAAGCTCAATGTTAGTACCTTCTTCCATAAGTTTGAGGAGTCTCCCACGTGCCAGGTTTGCTTATTTTTTTCTTTAAGTAATGGCTTTCTTCTGGCCACTCTTCAGTGAAGCCCAGCTCTGTGGAGTGTATGGCTTAAAGTGGTCCTATGGACAGATACTCCGAGCTCCACTGTGGAGCTTTGCAGCTCCTTCAGGTTTATCTTTGGTCTTTTTGTTGCCTCTCTGATTAATGCCTTGCTTGCCTGGTTCATGGGTTTTGGTGGACGGTCCTCTCTTGGCAGGTTTGTTGTAGAGCCAGATTCTTTCCATTTTTTAATAATCGATTTAATGGTGCTTTGTGGGATGTTCAAGGTTTAGGATTTTTTTTATAACTCAACCCTGATCTGTACTTCTCCACAAATATGCCCCTGACCTGTTTGGAGAGCTCCTTGGTCTTCATGGTGCCGCTTGCTTGGTGGTGTTGCAGACTCTGGGGCCTTTCAGAACAGGTGTATATATACTGAGATCATGTGACAGATTGCACACAGGTAGACTTTATTTAACTAATTATGTGACTTCTGAAGGTAATTGGTTGCACCAGATCTTATTTAGGGGCTTCATAGCAAAGGGGGTGAATATATATGCACTCACCACTTTTAATTGTTTAGAATTTTTTAAAACAATTTTTTTTCTTCACCAATTTGGACTGTTTTGTGTATATCCATTACATGAAATCCAAATTACAATCCATTTTAATTCTAGGTTGTAATGCAACAAAATAGGATAAATGCCAAGGGGGGGGGATATTTTTGCAAGGCACTGTAAATTCCTCTGGACATTCTTCTAACTGTGTTTCCTCCCAAATCACCAAGCATTAACTGCAGATAGACATATAAGTATAGTAGGGCAGGTTGATGCTGCCTTTGTTTTCTATTTCCTGCTTCTCTTACCCTGCATTCCCAGTTGCCACTTGCCTTATTTCACCTCTGTCATATTATTTTGCAGGTCTGCAAGTAGGGAATTTGTGGAGGTGAAAGAAAAAGATCAGAGGTAAGGTGTTAATGGGTTCATGTGTATGTAACAGGGACTGGTTTTAGGTCAGTAATGTGTGCACATAGTTCCCAAGAGATGCTACTAAAATAGGTTTTAACACTGTTTAACCCCTTAAGGACCAGCGCGATCCCGCGTGGCCAGCACTTGCGGACCACGGGGCATTTTTTTTTTATTATCATCTCTTCCGGTTCAGGGCTTCCGGAGCGGCGTGCATCCGCGCCTGGAGCCCTGAACTCCATGCCGTGTCAGGACCGTCATTGGTCCTTAAGTGCCGGACCGCCGTGACGGTCCTGGCATGGCAATGGTCCTTAAGGGGTTAAACTCATGTATGATATTCAGAAACCTAAAGCAACTGATTGAGTCACTTGTGCTTAAGCGTGGATTCTTAAATTAACAGTAAAGTTTTATTATGTAAATAAATATCCTATGTCTTTTCCTGATGAGTAAACTAATACTTCTCCTACCTATGGCTGTTGCTTTGGCCAAAAGTCCTAACAGTTCAAAATGTCATTGAGCTGTTACTGGCACATTCCGTGGAGAACTGTAGCCAGTGGCTCACCTCTCCCATGTGATACAGCATAACTACCTGGACAGAGATGTCTTTACAATGTAAACACTTGTGAACTATGTTTCTAAGAGTGATCGTAAAGCAACAGTATTATTTGAAAAATAGAATACATTGCTTTATTTCTGTTGCTGTACCTGTGGCTTAGTATTGCCTTATGAAACAGCATGTAACATGCTTAAAATCCATGCAGTCAACATTGGATACAGGGAAGTTTCAGCTATGAAGATCTGAACTCAATTACAGGTTCACCTGGGCATCAGAAAATAATTTAGGGCTGATGTAAAAGTGGCCTAGTAGTACAAACATAAGGGTAACAATTGGAATACAGGTGTGTCACTAGAGAATTAAACATACTGTATCAATATTGCTGCTACATTCAGACTGCCTCTGTGAACATAAATAACTTAAATCCTCTTCTGTCAGCAGGCCTTGAAGGCTGGTTTGTATAACATTTCATAATGTCATCATTCTTTAGTCTGCAGTAATAAAAGGAAGAGGTCATGTGACCAAAACTCTGTGGCCCTGGCGTGCACACACTAAGAGGTGGCAGTAAAGAGGAGTAATTCAAATCACTCTGTACTTACTGCCTGTTCCACATTGCCTGGGTGCTATGATATGACCAATACATAGCATATATGGAAGGGATATCAAGCACTCACAGGACTTCAAATAAATAGATTAAAGCAAAAGAATATTTACTGTAGTGGTCAAACGTTTCAGCCAGATAGCACTGAGGAAGGCCAGTGCTTTAACCTATTTATTTGAAATCCTGTGAGTGCTTGATTTCTCTTCCATATATATTGTGACAGAGTCCAGGACCATGTATACATCAGCCAGAGGATACAACAAGCAGTTTATCCCAGCTATTAAATGGTTACATTTTTTTCCCCTAGCTAGCACACCTGATCCTGGCTAATTAGCTCAAACCTATATAGTAGACCAGAAACAGCAGGATGGAGTCAGGATGCACTGGGATAGTGTGTTTGGAGTCCTACAAGCTGTCTGATTGCCTCTGAAACCAAGGAGTGGCGATAAAGCTTCTTAACTGAAAAGATTACATGTTTACTTAATTTATTTTTTACTGGAACCCAGAATAGCTGGGCCAGTAACTGGTAGTGAGAGAGCTACTGTGAGTTAGCCTCCTGAAATGAGTAGGCCTGTTTATTTGTGTACTTTTTATTTGGTGTCAAAAACCTGTTTGATATAAAGGGGAAGCATACCTTAACCCCTTAAGGACCGGACGTTATGGGACATTTCCGTCCCATAACGTCCGCATAGGGGCACTTTGACGAGCCGGTACATGTGACCTGTCACGTGTATCGGCGCGTCACTATGGGGCTTGAAACAGATCGCTCCGATCTTGGAGCGGTCTATTTCATGCCCTATTTTTACTTACAGCGCTCCCGGTAGAGCGCTGTAAGTAAAAAGTACATGACGTACCAGGACCGTCAAGGGTCTTTCGAGCAAATTTACCCTTGACGGTCCTGGTACGTCAAGGGTCCCTAAGGGGTTAAAAGTGGAAAGAGACTTTCTTTTGTTGTTGCTGTTTACTATAAACTGACGTTACAACCTCCTGGCTGACAGTGTTTGAAGGGACCTTGCCACTAATATATATATATATATATATATATATATATATATATATATATATATATATATATATATATATATATATATATATATATTCATTCATTCAATACATGCACACTTACACAAACAAAATGCGTGCATACATACATACACGGTGTATACTACATATACACACGCAGCATACACAATACATACACACAGTCAGTGACACACACACACAAACATACTATAGGCATGCAATACATGCACAACAATACTCAAAATGCTATACGCAATACAAAAAAACACTACCTCAAACAAAATATGCCATATTACAAACTCTGTATGCAGATTACTAAGCCTATACGCAAAACACCTAATGTAATACGCCAAACTTTATACTACAAACGCTATATGCCATATGTCAAAAGCTATACAGCATAAGCTGTAAATGATATGCCTTGCACAATATGCCATGTGCTATACCATATATACAAAACGCTATATACCCAACATTTTACACAGTTTGCCATACAAAATATGGAAAAATGCTATATGGCAGCACTATACACAATATGCTATACACGCACAACGCTATAGACTATGTGCGTACTCGCACGCTCACTCGCAATCGCATTCATGAAGAGTTGTGTAATGCAGTGCTTTGCAATACATTGAACAATGTTTTACAACTGAAGGGGCCAAGCACTGAAAATTCAACAAGCCAGTCATTAAACAGTCACTGGTTTATTAACCACACTGACAAAACTGTGCCAATATTGCTAGTATACAATATAATGCCTGTCTGTGGGATGGGAGTTGTAGTCATTCCACAGCTGGAGGGCCTTAGATTGCCCATCCCTGATTAACTATAGTGTATAGATGGACCATACACTTTTAAATATTCTTTATACCAAGACAGTATATGTAAAACATTTTTAGTGCAAGAGTAATTAAATTGTATTTTATATTCTGATCATTGTCATGTAGATTGAAATAACCTTTGAAATGTCATTCCTTTAAAGGAAATAATTTGAATTTAGAAATATATTGCTTTATAACAAGTAAAGAGGTTGATAGTGCAGATTTTCTATTTTTTTTTTTTTACCTGTTACCATAGGACATTACCATATTGCAAAGAGGGACAATATTGTTTGTCAGTGTAAGAAAAACCCTGCCCCTCTTGACGAAGGGGATCAGGGTTTTCCTTATACTGACACAATATTGTCCCTCATTGCAATCTGTCCGGACCGGCTTTCAATTCTGAGGGACCCATAACTGACTGTACTGAACTGTAAAAAAATAAAAATAAATAATTTCAATTTGTCTGGGAGATCAATAGAGGTGCCGCAGGGAAAGCCTTCCACATAGACTTGAGTAGTTCAGGTAGCATGGAAGAAGGAGAGCTGTCTTGCTCCCCTGCGTCTCTCCTATTGATTTCCCAGCCAAATTGGTTGGGAGATCAGTAGCTGGGGGCCATCAGGAAGGGTTCTGATGCCAGACCACAAGGTCTGTATTATTTTTTTTTTTTGCATTCCCTTTTGCCATGGGATAGGATAGCCCCTCCCCTTCACCACGGCAAACAGGGTGGCCCCCTCCCCTTTGCCATGGTGAAAGTTGATGTGTATGCATAAAGAGTGGTAACATTGTTCACAGTGGCAAAGGGAAGGGGCGATCTTCTTCCCCTTGGTAAAGGGTAGGGGCCACCATGTCTCTTTTGCCATAAATAGAGGGCTTGTGCATAGTTGGTCCCTCCTCTTCCCAGGGCGAACAGGATAGCCCCCTTTGCTGTGGTGAGAGGGGATTAAAGGGCAGTCGATGAGGCTCTCCGTTTGGATGTTCACCACCTGCCTCCTCCTCCTGAGGCAAATCACATTGTCCATTTGGCTAATCCTGAGCCAACTCGCAATGTGTGTTACGGTTAGTTAAGAAGGTAGTGGAGGAGGCAGACAATGCCAAAGTGGAGTTTTGCATAATTTTGCTTTTATAACGCCCCATGGTGTGTCTGGCAGCAAATCAAGAACCCTCTTACAATTATATATAATGAGATGTGCACTCACAGAAAAACGCAACATTTTGATCCAGAACTAGGGACCGTGGCTTGACAGAGGTCCATAGTTGTAGATTGAAACATTGCTTTTTTTTTTTTTCTATAAAATATTAATGAACTGTGTATAAGTATATCCTATATAATAATTTGCTTGAATGTTTGTCAGAAGCTGTCATGAGCAGTAGAGACTGCCCATGAGTGCATCACGTGAGTGAGGCGACGCAAGACTGCATCACGTGGAGCAGTGAGGTAGTGGCCTCTTAACCCTTTGAGTGCCAGTGGGATACGCAATGCATTGCGTACCCCTCTGGTACTCAAAGGGTTAACATTACCCGGACCTTATACTGTGCAAGAATAGAAAATAAGTGTTTGTTTATACAGTCAACATTTTGGTGACCACTGTCTTGGGAAAGTTAGCAGTAATCACTGAAACTTTTTTTTTTTTGCCAGCGTATCTATAAGTCCAATGAGTGCATTTTTACTTGATTTATATGTAGCAGTCAGTTAGATATTGAGAGAGCAAATCCATTTTGTATGTCATTTGGCTACGTATTCTAGCATTTTTTTTGCATGTTTTGCAAGGCTGTGAAGAGTTTCATCCAGCCTCGCACTACATTTAAAATGCACTAGACTAGCTTATATGCCACGTGATGACACACACACACGCTTCTGTATACATACAAATTTGTGTTTGGTATCGGTCACATATGCTTGATACCAGTGGTTTGGTAGTTATGTTCTCTGTTGTGTAAGAATAATTTAGATACCCTGTATTGTCTGTCACTCAAATGCAGTACGTTACAACATGCAGAAACCTGGGCTGCCCTCTTGGAAGAGACCAGTGGGTGTACAGAGACTGTACCCTTACTCGTGATTAAGGAGTGATGTCTGAGACATGCCAGAGTTTCAGGAAAGTTGACAAATTCAGTTTCCCCATATCCAGGAAATGGAAAAAATGTAAACTATTAAATAAAAGATTACGAAATTGCTTCCTGTATGACAGGCAAAGGATTAAAGTAGATACTGTGCTTTAATACTAGTTAGCATTGATGGTATGTGTGTGTGGGGGGGTCCATTTAACTCTTAGACTGCCAGGGAGTTGTGCAGTACTTTGCCGTGAAATGCACTGAACATCTAACTGATACTCAAAGGGTCAATGTAACTTCCCCTCCCACTTCTAGTTAAAATAGTGGTTCCCTTAGTAAGCAGATATCATGTAGCATTGCTTTCTCTTTGCCAAATCGGCATTCACCACTCTACAGTATTCACCTTGAAAACCTAGGTAATATGAGACAAGCGTTGAACACCAATGAGGATTTTTTTTTTTTTTTTTTGGCAACAGATCCATCTTTGATAGTTGTGCTGATGTTCCTATTCAACATTGTGCTTCCCTCCTGATTTCCCCAAAAATTAATTTATTATACCGAACAGAATGTCCAAGTTGACAACATTATGATTATGTAGTTTAATAAAGTAGAACGATCATTAGGAAAAGGGACAGTGCTAGAACAATTCTGTAACTGCAGGCTTGCAACTCCTGGGACAGGAAAGGAAAACTTTATAGAACTGATGGAGGAATCCTCCAAGCAGATGTAGCAAACTATTGTAGTATTGCAGTATCAAGCTTAAAGATTTAGGTATGTCACTATCATGAATATAAAAAGGGATCCAAGGAACAAATGGAGTCTGTTGGTCTACAGCAGCTACAGTAAAGAAGTCGACTCTTCTACCTTCATGCTACATTTATGGTATTTATTGAAGGGCATAATGCCTTTTAACCGTTTTAGGACTAGAGGGGTGAGCAAGCATTATTTTAGTTGTGTTAATATTATTTCCACATTAAAATGGACTGAAAAATTAGGGTAGAAATATGTACCCTCACTGGAAAGAGAGAGCACTCATGGGAAGTGTTTCTCAGTGTTAATTTTGAGGGCACACCAGCAGTGCAGGTTTACAGGATAACCCAACTTAGTCACAGGTGCATAGTCAGGACTCAGTCATTAGAATCAGTTAACCTGTGAATAAAAGGCATTTTGCCCTCTTCTCATTTAAAGCCTGACCTGTTAGTTTGCCTCAGGGACCAGAACTGACAATCACTGCCTTTGGGAGAAATCACCATGACTCATACTGAAACAGCATCTGCCCTCAAGAGGTTAAATATGCTTCTCTCGTGTGCATTTTGGAGTCTGTTTATATACATTTTTTTTCATGTTTCCCATGATTTTCTCATTCAAGATTAATATATTTGTTGATGATTTAATAGGTATTGGAAACGGACACATCCCTACCAGCCAAAATAACAGCATAGAAATATTTTATTTCCAAAGATTTGACTAAGGAAAAAACTACACTTGTACTGACTCATGAAAAAACTTTTGCTATATGTGCAAATAGTATGATTTCAGTACAGCTGTCCAACTGATCTCAGTAAGTGTAATCTGACTAAAACTAATAAAAATATGTTGAACCACCACAGACTATATGTGGAAACTTGCTAATAACTTAGAGAGTTGTGATATCTGGGGGAAAAGGCTGCCATCTTCTTTGAGAACCCTATCTCTTCTTTTTTAACGCTGTCAAATATATTAGCCAATTCTGTTAATGATATGATCTGTTATTGTGACCTTGGGCCTTATGCACCATTTGGAACAAGGAAAAATTCTGCTGAATGAAATGGGCTTTTAACCCCTTGAATGCTAGAAATGTAATCTTTGGGAGTTTGTATTCTTCCCCTATGGTACATTTGGTTTTCCACACATATTTTCGCTTGTCTTTTGTGTATAAGGTTCGTAGTGCCTTATTCATCAAGGTAAAGACGTGCAATTCTGCTTCAAACCAAATGCACTGAAATTAAAATTCCACAAATTCTTCTGGATTTAGTGGGGCTGTTAACCCCTTAAATGCTAGAGTTGTCTCCATTGCTACATAATGAAAACCAAGGTTGGTCCCCCAAGTCAGCTGTAAAATGATTACATTTGTAGTCCTCAACAGCTGAAGGCCCTCATCTTGCCCAACCCTGGTTCAGAAAGTACACTTGGTGTCTATACATTTATACTATTACATTCTCTGAACGAGGTGAGTTGTTTGAACTCTAATAATTTTGGAATAAAGCAACTGCCAGCAGTGGGTGTTACTCCTACAGCATTTATATTTTTATAATAAGACTTTAGTGGTCTTTCTAAATGCATCTAATTAGGAATGCTGATGTGAATGTAGATTTATTATTTTATGTATAGCTTGTCTCTAGGACCAATGCAACTGCAAGGGCATTGCACATGTTCAGAAGTGATGTTCTTGGACCTAACCATGATATGAATGTACTTAATGTATCCCTGTAGGTGACTTGAAGTGGGCCCCATGAGTCTATGGTGAGGGACAGCAAAGCGGGAGGATGTTACATCATCACTGCCGCAGGAATCCGGAGCTGCAGGAGGAGCTGCGTATCCAGGCAGCCGTGGCAGCAGGAGATGTACACACTGTACGCACTATGCTGGAGCAGGGTTACTCCCCGAATGGAAGGGATGCTAATGGATGGACTTTGTTACACTTCTCCGCAGCCCGGGGTAAAGAACGATGCGTACGGGTGTTCCTGGAGCATGGAGGTATGGTCAATACTGTAGGAAATAACTGCCTGTGCAATTGGTAGAGTATCTGTTTAGATAAAATACCTTCCAAGTTTTATACAGTAAGGCAGTAGTGGTCAATATGAGGCCCTTCACCTGCTGCCAGACTATAACTTCCATCATACTCTGCCAGCCAATGGCTGGCAAGGGATGAAGGGATTTGTAGTCTGGCAGCAGCTGGAGGGTCTCCATGTTTCCCACCACTGCAATAAGATGTGATAAACATGAGGTAAACACTCCTCCAGTGAGAGAAATTATCCAATCCAAGTTAGACCGTGGAGCATCTTTTTTCAGGGTGGAGAAGTCTTAGAGCAGTTGTTCTCCATTTTTGCCCTCTGGGCCCACTAATAGGCCAGGACTCGAGGTTTTCCTTTCCTGAACTCTGGGGAGTAAATCAGAATGTCTGAGCCTCTGCTTAACTCTTTTTAGTGGTCCCGGAGGGGTACGGTTTGAGAACCACTGCCTTAGTGCATAGATTCCATACAGTAACATATGAACTGGAAAATGTATCACACTTTGAGTTTGTCACCTTACTGAAGATACCATAGTGAATCATCTCCCTGGAATCCGATTTTAAACCATAACCTTCATTTATCCTCTTAAGCCTTTGAGCTCCACAGAATGTGCAACACTTAGCTCAGCAATACTTTGCCAGCCCCCAGCACTCAAAGATTTCATGTGTTAACCTCTTTGTATGTAGAAGATTGCAAAGCATTTAACATAACTGTAGAAGAAAATGCCCTAATAAAGAAAAATAAGGCTCAAGTCTATATGTGGAAATATTTAAATTTTAACTAAGGGAAAAAAAAAAAAAAAAACTCCATACCTGCACAGTAAAGAGAAGTTGTATACTTGTCTCACTCACCCACAGCTGCACCTGTCCTGGAGCAAACACGGCACACTGCAATAACATTGGTATATGTGTAACCCCCATTCGTCAGGTATTAACAATTAAATGACCCTTATGAAAAAGATCACATCAAACTTTGGCGCTTCACAGTAATGCCGCTTGCGCCATCTACGGGGCAGAAAGGGTTAATGAGAGCATGTTTCAAACCTCAAAGGCTTAATAAAAACATTTATACCAGCTGACTCTAAATGCCAATGTACACATAAACCCAATCCAAAAGAACTGAGGCCACGTAAAACGAAACAAGACTGGAATATATATATATATGTATATAATATATTATAAAAATAAATACAGGTATGTCCAAAAGATGTGCACTCACTTAAAATATGTAGAAATGCCTGGATGTCCATTCTTGTAGCCACACGTGTAGTACAATTATAGAAAAGAAGAAAGCACTCACAGGACTTTGTAAAAGTGAACAACCAGTGCTAGTTTATTCCATCAAACTTTCGGCCCTACTTTGGGCCTTTGTCTTGGCCTTTACAAAATTCTGTGAGTGCTTTTTTCTTTTATGTAATTGTACTATTCTTGTATACACAAACACAACTGCACACAGTTATACAGTGTGCAATGTATAAAATAACATGTATTAGCAAAATATATATAGTGTGTGTGTATTAAAGGGATAGTAATACTTAAAATGTAAAAAAAAATATGTTGTAGGGTTTATCCTCCTGAGTAAAACAAGGGAACCCCCACTGCTGAGAGATATTTTATTAAAAAATAACTGATCAAACTTGAATTTTTTAGGTGCAATATGACAGTGGCCTGAAAATGTACAGTGGCGCTGTTGCTAAACCATCCTATGGACTGCTCTGGTCTGTAGACCATAAATCTTCATAGGATGGTGTAGCAACAGCGCCACTGTACATTTTCAGGCCACTGTGATATTGCATCTAAAAAATTCAAGTTTGATCAGTTATCATTTTTTTAATAAAATATCTCTCAGCAGTGGGAGTACCCTTGTTTTATTCGGGGACATAAACCCTACAACATATATATTTTTTTACATCTTAAGTATTACTATCCCTTTAAAATCAGCAGAGTATGTATAAAATAAAATCCTGAATAACGGCAGTCTGGTACATTCACCCTGTGTAAGCTATGTCCGTCATATTAATATGTGTCAAACGTTAATAAATTGATTGCTAAAAAAATGATCATAAATTAGTAGATATGAATAGTATAATTTTTTTCAGAGTTGTCATTTTTCAAGGTGACTTATGAATATTGCCTTTGGAGAACTGAGAAGATCTAAAAGGAATTGCACTGAAAAAAGTGTATTTCAAGATGAAGTTCCATTTTCAATAAGAAATTTCAAGAAAAGAAGTATCCACAAGCATTAAGTCAAATTAATTAATGGTATAGAGAGAGACAATAATTATTAAAGGATATAGATAATAGGTATGACTTGGTATTGGTTACTAAATATAATACTGATGGTAAATATTTCTTCTGTTTACTCCCTAGCACTGTGTTAACAATGGGCTTTATCCTCAGCCTCCAGCTGGTAGGACTGAAGAATTTGTGTATATAAGGTTTCTCCACCACTTCCACCTCAGTTATCTTCGGTCCTACTAGCTGGAGGCCATGAGGCGAGTAGCCTCCGTGCCTTGCAAAAAAAAAAAAAATAATAAATAAATATATATATATATATATATATATATATATATATATATATATATATATATATAATCTTTGAATAGGATCATCCGCTTACTAGCAAGGTTATACATTGTACTCCTTCCCCCACAGTATATGTGGATAGGAGTACCAGAAATTGGCCATAACTTGCCTTTCCACCATTGTCCATGGGTTACATGGCTTACAGTCTTCGGTGGAACAGTCCCAGCATCTTCCCCATTGTAAACGGACGTATCTCAATGACAGGGCTCAAAATTTCCACTCGCCGCAACTGAAAATTTAGCCCTGGCGAGTAGAAATTCAGCTCTGGTGGGTATGTTATGGCATGCAGTGGCGAGTAACTTTTCAGATCTGGCTAGTAGCAAAGGACTACAAATTTTAAGCCCCGTCAATGATGTCAACGGAGCAGCGGTGTAATCTGTATGGGCACACCTACAGTGTTGAAGGGGAGAGGAAGTTGCTGCCGGCATACATTTATCCCCTTTTATTGAACGCAGCACCCAAACGGCGTGCGTTCCATTGCTGAATAGATGGTATTTAAAGGAAGGCCAGCGTGGAAAAGGTAGGAAACATTATTTTATACATCTTTAACTTGATAAAATAAAGTACTTGCCTTTTAACTTGTTCAGTCCAGTTAGTTAGCATGTCTTCCTCAACAAAGAGTAGTTCATCCAAAGATAAGGCTGACTCGGTTATCTCTAAGGAAAGTTGTGGTTCAGAGGTTAAAGGGGAACTTTCACCCTGCAATAACTTAAGGCTAACTTATTGCACACCTGGCGACTAGCTGCTTAGTAGCGCTAGTCGCCAGCAATATTACCCGGTTCTTCAGATATCGGCGTTTTACAGGAGCAGGAAGCACGGACGTCTCTTCACAGTGACGTCCGTGCGCCTGCGCTGTCAGTCCCTTTTGCACCACACGGAGCTTCCTGCTCCTGTAAAACGCCGATATCTGAAGAACCGGGTAATATTGCTGGCGACTAGTGCTACTAAGCAGCTAGTCGCCAGGTGTGCAATAAGTTAGCCTTAAGTTATTTCGGGGTGAAAGTTCCCCTTTAAGGTTTCTAATGCCAAGGTCTGTATGGGCTGTGAAAAAAAGAATTTACCTGTATAGGGTTCTAAATTATGTCTGGAATGTTTGCTGTGGAACTTCTTGCTCTCCAGTCGTCTTCAATTTCAAAACTTCCTGTCCTGGATGCAAAATTCTATGAGGGAAACCTTTGCGGCAATGCAGGAATCTGCAAATCCCAGAAAGAGAGCAAGAACAGAGGATCTAGCAGAGGGCACATCATCAGCGAGAGATATAGAAATGAAGGAAACCAATAGTAAAGAACCATCTGACTACACATCAGAGTAAGAGGAAGGTGAAATTATTGAGGGGATAGGTTCTTTTTCTTTAGATAAAATTGATGGCTTCATTAGGTATATCAGAAAGTCGCTAGGCATTGAAGAACAACAAAAGGAACTTAATGTAATGGATACAGCCTTTTTGGGGAACCAAAAAAGTACCCCCACATTTCCCGTTCATCACTCCATCACTAGTATTGTTCAGGATGAATGGAAGAAGACTGACAAGAGATCCATCATAACCAAAAGGTTATTAAGATTGTACCCATTTCAGGAAGAATATGTTAAACTATGGTCTACCCCTCCTAAAGTTGATAAGACAGTGTCCTATCTGGCCAAACGCACAACGATTCCTCTGGAGGATGGATCAGCCCTAAAGGATCCAATGGAAAGAAGACTTGAAGCTGTTTTAAAGGGATAGTAATACTTTATTATTATTATCCCCATATTGTAGATATTTGCAAAATAATTTAATAGCCCCCAGGTTCATCTCTCAAACCTTTATGGTTTGAGAGATAACCAAAGGCAAAGTTCCCCCCTCCCTCCCCCTTCCCTGAAGTCAGCGTTGTACTGACTGCAGGGGTAGTCTGTCGTACAACAGGCTTACGGCTCTGCTGCTGAGCCGAGATCGCGTTGGTGAAAAATAATTATTTCACTGAAACTTGGTTTGCAAGCACACATAGAAGACCATTTCATTAAATAATTATTTTTCACTAACGCGATTGCGGCTCTGCTGCAGAGCCGCTTGATGAAAGTCAGACCGGATATCCCTGCAGTCAGTACAACACTGACTTCAGGGAAGGAGGAGGGAGGGGGGAACTTTGCCTTCGGTTATCTCTCAAACCATAAAGGTTTGAGAGATGAACCTGGGGGCTATTAAATTATTTTGCAAATATCTACAATATGGGGGGTAGTAATAAAGTATTACTGTCCCTTTAAAGAAGCAATATGCCTTAGTAGGAAGCAACAGTAAGGCAGCTACAGCTGTAGCATCCATTTGCAGAACTGAGAATCTGGTTAAGTGCTCTGGAAGAGAAGATTGACTCATCTGTCTCAAAATCAAAGCTGCTAAAAGAAGTAGCTATCATTAAAGAGGCAAACTGTTTCCTATGTGATGCATCATTAGACATCAGAGTAGCAGCAAAGGCCTCTGCATTATCGGTATCCTCAAGATAGGCTCTCTGGCTGAAATCCTGGGGAGCAGACGTACCTTCAAAAAACAAATTGATTTCATTACCTATTAAAGGGGAAATGTTGTTTGGGGACCATTTGGAGGAGATAATCAAGAAGATTACAGGAGGACGTAGAAAATGCAGATCATCTCCAGCACGCTCTTCTCATTACAGGACAAGAAATGATTCCTTTCGCGATCAGGGGAAATACCAGAACAGACAAAGTGACAATAAAAGACGACAATCCGGCCAGATTACCAGAGGTCCCTTTAGAAGGGATTTCCTTAGAAAACCTCTTTCAAAAAAGAAATCTGAAGATTAGCGGATCCTGTCTCTGGAGCAGGTAGAGGGTTGCCTGCAGAACTTTGCAAATCATTGGAAGACAGAAGACAAATGGGTTCACGATATCCTGCAGACAGGATATGCGCTGGACTTCAAAAAGACTCCCATGAAACAGGAATTCAAGACATCAAGAACACCAAGAAACTCTCAGATGGCCAGGCTTTTCAAAAGGGAAGTTCAACTACTCGTCAAGAAAAAAAGTAGTGGAACAGGTCCTGAGGGAACAAAAATATACTGGGATCTATTCCATATTATTCCAAAGTCATTGGGTGCATGCAGAATAATCCTAGACTTAAAATCTCAACAGACACATGATACAGAGGCACTTCAAGATGGAAGTGACGTGAACTCAGTCATAAGATATATCTGCCAAACAACTTCCTGATGAAAATATATCTCCAGGCTGCTTATCACCACATTCCAGTGAGAAAGGGGGATCGAAAATATCTCAGATTTGCCATAGAAGGGAGTCACTTTCAGTTCAGATGCCTTCCTTTCGGGCTTTCCACTGCCCCAAAAACAGTTACAAAGATGTTAGCTGTGGCATTGGAACCTATAAGAAGGGAAGGAATTCAGATCATCTCATATCTGGACGACCTCCTCATCATGTCAGAGTCCAAAGAAGTGGCAAATCAACACACAAGGAGAGTGTTAAAATATCTGTCAGATCTAGGATGGCTAATAAATGTAGAGAAAAGCCAGTTTGCCCCAGCACAGAATCTTGTATTCTCGGGAGTAAGACTAGATACAGAGAACACAATAGCAAAACTATCAGAGTAAAGAGTACTTAATGTCGTCAGGAGGATTCAAGAGTTCAAAAAGAAGAAAGATCAAACAGCCCAAGCAATCATGGAGGTTCTAGGGTTAATGACTTCAGTAATCTAGATAGTCACATGGTCAAGATACCACTTAAGAACTCTACAAGTGTATTTCCTGAAACATCGGGCTCCTCAGAGGGATCGCTACCAGATAATCCCGCTTCCCCCAAGAATCAGAACAACCCTTGTTTGGTGGATAAAGAGAACAAATCTAACAAAAGGAACACCATTAAGGGACCATCATTGGGAAATAATTTACACAGACGCAAGTCCATCAGGATGGGGAGGAACATGGAACTCCAGAATAATACAGGGAACATGGAGATCAGAGGAAAAAGATCTACACATAAATATTCTGGAAATAAGAGCAGTAAAATACACCTTACTTCATTTCCAGGAACAATTGAAAAACACAGCAGTGCACATAAGTTCAACCAACATGACCACCGTTCAGTATATAAGGAAGCAGGGAGGAACAAGAAGTCTGTCCCTAAGCAAAGAAATATACCCAATATTACAATGGGCAGAAGCAAATTTTAAGGCCATATCCGCTTCACACATTGCAGGCATTTAGAACCTAAAGGCAGATTTCTTAAGCAGAGTAAAGATACAACCAGGAGAATGGTCACTGAACCAGGAGATGTATCATCAAATAGTTCACAGTTGGGGAAATCCAGTCATAGACCTAATGGTAACAAAGGAAAACTTCAAATGCAGGAAGTATTTCTCCAGATGGAAAGAAAAGCAAGTAGTAGCTCAGGATGCCCTGAAGCACCCCTGGATCTTCTCCTTAGCCTATGTCTTTCCTCCCATCCCTTTACTCAGGGAAGTGATCAGGAAAATCAAAATGGACAGAGCAGAGGTCATCCTGATAGCCCCAGACTGGCCAAGAAGATCATGGTACTCAGAGATGGTGAGACATCATGCCAGGAACCATGGACTCTCCCAAAGAGGAAAGATCTTCTGCATCAGGGGCCGGTATGTTATCAGAATCCGGATTTTTTCCACCTAACACCCTGGAGGCTGAGCGGCAACATCTAAAATCCAAACGTCAGACAGAGTCATCAAAACCATTATCTCAGACAGGAAAGCTTCTACCAACAGGATTTATGACCTTCAGGTGTTGGTGCATCAAAAAAAGATTACTAAGCAAAATGTCTCTACGTCTACACACCTTGAATTCCTACAGAATGGATTCGACATAGGTCTTAGTCCAGCATCAGTGAAGGTACAAATATCAGCCCTCTGTGTGGTGTTTAAGCACTGGGCAGAACAAGACCTGGTAAAAAGATTTATTATAGCAGTAGAAAAGGCTTGCCCTAGAATTAGGGAAATTGTGCCATTTTGGGATTTAAATATTGTATTAAACCAACTCATAGACTCCCATATATTTGAGCCAATTCAACAGATATCTATCAAGCATTTAACCTGGAAAACTGTATTCCTTACAGCCATTGTCTTTGCCAAGAGGGTAAACGAACTTCAGGCCTTATCTTGTCAAAGCCCATACATAACATTCCATCAGGATAAAGTGGTTTTCAGGATGAAACCTAGTTATAGAGGTAAAAGAGGTTGCACTCTACATTTAGTGAGATGTGTATACACTTGCCTAGACAGGTCTAAAGACTTTAGATCCTTCCCAAGGAAAGGGACAGCTGCCTTAAAACCATCTATATCTAGATGGATCAGGCAATGTATTATGGCTGCATACAAAGAGTGTAACTTAGCTCCTCCCCTGAATGTGAAAGCTCATTCTACCAGAGCAGTTTCTACCTCTTGTGCACTGAATGCAAGTGGCCTCTCCAGCAGAGATTTGCAAAGCTGCCACTTGGACATCGGTATCTACCTTCATCAGACACTATAAGTTGGATGTAAGCTCCTCAGCAGAAGCTAAATTCTGATGACAAGCACTACAAGTGGTGATCCCTACGTGATCAGGGTAGGAAGTATTTTTTCCTTACTTTTTACATATCTTATCATATGTATGTTTACATAAATATACTCCAATAACTAGATATTGCATAAGCTTATTATAAATTTTACCCTCCCCTCATGAAGCTTTGTTAAATCCCATTGTTAACATAGTGCTGGGGAGTACACAGAAGAAAGGGTGAAATTTACTTCCGATATTTCCTTTTCTTCTGTGTATCTCCACAGCACGCCCATCCTTTTGGTTAAACTGTTCTAACTTCATCAGTTTTTTAGGTCACTCAGCTTGGCTAAATAAGATAACTGATGCGGAAGGGGTGGAGTAACCTTGTATTCACATTTTTCGGTCCTACCAGCTGGAGGCGAAGGATAAAGTCCATTGTTGACATAGTTCTGTGGAGATGCACAGAAGAAAAGGAAATATCGGTAAGTAAATTTTACCCTTTTTCCAAAATAATTCACGAACACTGGCATGTACTACTGGAAGATAACATTTTAGCATTTTATTACTATCCAAACCCAAAAAAGCAGGAAATCTGGTCAATATTCTAGTACCTACTGTAAAATGGATTCATTTAAAACAATATGAAAATACATGGTTAAATAAGAATTATTTGGGGATTCATGGGTGTGGTAGATGTTATGGATGCAAAAAGTTAGAAACTCAAAAGAGGAATGGATTTTTTTTCTAATAGTACTGGTAAAAATTGCATCATGTGTGATTCAAGAGGGACAATGTATGCATTAGAACAAAGTTGTTTGAAACAATATGTAGGACAGGCTAAAGATAAACTTAGAATCAAAATGTATGAACATATAAGAACATTAAGAGAGGGTTTGCGAAGCATAGTGTTTCATCACATTTAAAGAATTTCATAATTCAGATCCTAAGCATTTAAAATTCTATGGGATTGAAAAGGGTGATAAAAATTGCTGTAATGTCCAGAGTGGAATCCAATTTGATTTTCACAATGGACACTTTACAACCTAGGGGTCTCAATGCTGACATAAATGTATTTGCATATATTATATATTTTTTATTACATGTTACATGTTTTGTATAATTATATGATTTCATCAGTGTTTAATAGCTACCATTCTCAGAATTTGTGCATTTTTTTGTTCTATATTTTTGCAAGGAAGTTTTTTCAAGAAAGATGCATATGTATTTCTTACAGGATTTTTTACATAAGTGTTGAATATCTCTACACTTTTTGAATGGGTTACGTAGATATCCCTTTAACGTTATTGGCGGGGGACTGGCTATTTAAACAACTGAGAGAAGTTTGATCTTTTATATATGTATCCCTGAGGAAGGAGACTCTTCTGAAACACATTGTATTATAGTTACAGAACTACAAGATAAAGCAGATATATTTATATTAATACTAGATAAAGTATATATTTATTTAAAAGGATAGTAATGTCTGCCATAAAGTAGAACTCTGAGTCTTCTCTGTTGTAAAACTAACACATTGCACGATGTTAAATCACTTACTTTGATGTCGTTCCAAAGATATTACATGTAAAAAGATCCCCCTTCTGGCCACTTCCCGTTAGAGCTGCAGTCTGATCACGGGACCGGACAGATGCAGCGAGGGATAAACTTAAATACTTCGTTTTATCTTTATTTTATTTTGTAGGCATTAAAAAAAGAAGAACGATATAAGTCTTATCTCTCAAACCTTTATGGTTTAAGAGATATTCACAAGCAAAGTTTCCCCTCCCGCCCCTTTTACCTAGTGTAAGCCATCTCTTCTCAGATGTGGAATCCAGTCCATAGACTAGACAGATAACAGCAGGGGGCACTCTTCTTCCTATGAGAACATTGAAAGCCCTGCCCCCCTTGATAAGTTTTTCAGGTTTTTCCCTTATCTTAATTGAAGATTGTCCCTCTCTGCAGTCTACTTGGGCACCTCCCTTCTGCTCTGGCTGAGCAGTGTTACATCAGTAAAAGGGGTGGGAGGGGGATACTTTATCATTGAATTACTTCTAAACTACAACTCTGACAGAATTGAAATAACACTCTCCATGGCCCAAATACTATGAAGATTAATTAGAGCTGCTTTTATTATGAAACATTAATATCACTTTAAGTCAGTAAGTATAAAGAAAACCCTGCCCCCTTGGCAAAGGAGGGCAGGATTTTCCTTTGCTTACTGAAATTTGTCCCTCGCTGCTCTCGATACGGACATCAGATAGAGGAAGCGTGACACGGCTAGAAGGGGAGGGAGGGGATCTTTTTACATGTAATATCTTTGGAACTACTGCAAAGTAAGTGATTTAACATTGCGCAATGTGTTAGATTTACAACAGAGAAGACTCTGAGAGCTATTTTATGAAAGACGTTACAATCCCTTAAAAGGGACAGTAATGTCCCAGAAAAAATCTTTATAGTTTGGTAGTGCTTAAAAAAATTAAACTATATGCAACAAATCCTATCTCTCAAACCGTTATGGTTTGAGAGATATTCGGCACTAAAGTTACACCCTCCCTCCCCTTTCCCTGATGTCAGCGCTGTGCTGACTGCAGGGGAATCCTGTCCAGTGACCAACTGGCAGCTCTGCAGAGGAGCCAAAATCGCGTTATTGGAAAGAATCCACAAAGTGTGGCTGGTTTGCAAGCACATCTTGTAGACCATTCCATGAAGTAATTTGTTTTAAATACCACCATTTCGGCTCTGCTGAAGAGCCCCCTTGTGTCAGTTGACACGGATCTCCTGCTGTCAGCTTTACAGCTGACATCAGGAGAAGGGGAGAGAAGGGGGACTTTGAATGTGACTATCTCTCAAACCATAGTGGTTTGAGAGAGAGAGGATTTGTTGCATGTAGTTTAATTTTTTTTAAGCACTACAAAACTGTAAAGATTTTTTTCTCCGTCCAATACAGGTTACTGGTAACTGTGGGAGGCGATCTGCCCCTTTAAGTAGGCAGGAACATTGCTCCAAATGTATGCAGGGGGTGGAGCCTCCCCTCCCTCCTCAGCTGCATCCCAGTCAGCTAACTGCAGAATGATTTGTTCCTGGGTGTGAACACACCAGGTGGAGAACATCTCTCATTAGTTTTAGTTTTTTTTATTTTTCTGTCAGATATGGAATACCACCATTAGGCGGGTTACCATGAATGACAAATGCCCTCTCCAAAGTGGCTAGCTCAGTGTCCAGGGCCTTTTGGTGGACCTTAAGCCCTGAAGGGGGAATATCTTGGTTTCAAGTGCTTCCCCGGGATTAACCACTGAGGTAATCCTCTCTTTACATGGTGACCTGAAGATATATATATATATATATATATATATATATATATAATGTATGTATGTGGGTTTTGGAGCAGTCTATGTGGCAATTTAACCCTTTGTCTGCTGGTTTGACTAGTTTAATGGGGGTTTTGTAACACTTACTTTAGGGGTTAGTGTTTTCTCATGATGTACATGTGTTCCTATGTGTTTTTAACCTTTTCACTTCAGGGGTTAATTTTCTTTAAATTTATGTACCGCGCCTTTAAGGAGCACTTTTACTGCATAGGCGCCATTGCGCCTTTACTCTCTATGGGCTTACACTGTTTGGGACGTATCTCTGGAACCACTTCACATAGCGACTTCAGAGTGGGCTCATTTTGATTGTCTACCCTTGCTCTTTCATCCAGTTTTATGATCAAGTGTGTTGGGGGCTTCGGGCACTGCTTTGGGGTACTTTTTGGGAAAAACTACATTTCCCATGAGCGCTCGTTTCACGCCTTTTCTCTGATTGGCTCCCGTCGCGGCAGCCATTTTGTGTTCTTTTCTCAGCGAGTATCCTACACAGGGACCGTACTCTCCCTCTCTCCTCCATTGATTAACCCTTCGCTTGCCAGATAAGTTTAAATTTAATGTTTCTGAGGTGAATCTTTAATCTCTCACACTTAAATTGGGTGATTTATTGTCAGTGAGTTATTTTGACACTGTGAGTATGTCTATACCGCTGGAGCTTGGGGCTAGACCTAAGACTAAGGAGGCTGGGGTCTCAGTATCCCCCATTGCGTATTGCTCTTCCTGTCACTCAGGGCTGTCTATGGAATTCTCTGGTCATTTATGCCCAGCATGTTCAGAAGGTCCTGACAGCAACCCAGGGCCTTCCAGCCATGCTATTGAGCCAGATTTTGTACAAGAGTTTAAGGCTGCAACTAGGGACCTGAGGTCCACTCTTCAACTCTTTCCCTCTCAGGTACAGGGGGCACTGCAGTTATGGCAGGCCCCCTCTACTATCAGGACCTCCCTGCCTAAACCACAGGGAGCACCGGACGTGTCTGAGTCTTCTGAGGAAGAACTGTTGCAGGATTTTGATGTTGAGGATGGTACAGTTATTGAGTCTTCCAGGTCTGTTGGGGACCCTTTTACATGTGATCCTGAACTCTCTGCTGAGGGTTTAATTAGAGCCGTACTGACCACTCTCAACCTTCCTTTGAGTCAAGAGGTTCCCTCTGACCCAACTGATGTTTTTCAGAAACTGGCAAAAGCCATTACTTGTTTTCCTCCTAACCGTACTCTTGACCTTTTGGTTTCTGATGCTTGGAAAAATCCTGATAAGTCCTCTTCAGTCTCAAAAAAGTTTGCTAAACTTTATCCTTTTTCTGAGTCTGAACTGGCTAAATGGGTTCATCCCCCTAAGGTGGACGCACCCATATCTAGACTGTCTAAATCTACTGCTTCACCTGTGTCTGCTGTGTCTGCTGCTTCTGCTTTACAGGATTGGACTGGCAAAAAGTTAGAGGTTTGCCTCAAGTCTATTTTTGCCTCTATTGGCACTTCTATGCGTCCCGCCTTTGCTGTGGCGTGGGTTAACCGGGTCATCGCGGTCTGGACTGAGCAACTCACCACGGCAGTCCGTCAGGACGTGCCTATTTCAGAGAAATTACGTCTCCTTGCTAATATTTCTGAGGCTCAGAACTATGTGTCTGACGCTGCCTTTGATGCCGCCCCCATGATGGCGAGGGCCTCCACTTCTTCTGTGGTGGCCAGGCGTGCGCTTTGGCTTAAGATTTGGTCTGCGGACACCGCTTCCAAGAAAGTTTTGCTTTCTTTGCCTTTTCAGGGTACTTCCTTGTTCGGATCTGAGCTCAAGGAACTAATTAGTGAGGCTACTGGGGGTAAGAGTACTCTTCTACCCTTGGTCTTTAAGAAAAAGTTGCCAGCTAAGCGCAACCGGTCCTTTCGTTCCTTTCAAACTGAGACACGTACAACGAACCAGGCGGTTCCATCTACTCCGCTCTCCTCCTCCAAGCCCAAGCAGTCCTGGAAGCCTAAGGCCGCATCCAAGCCCAAGACTTCCAAGACTGCTTTGGCATGACTCGCTGAACCCGGGTCCGCATCCCGCTGTGGGTGGGCATCTCCACCTCTTTCGCGGGGTTTGGGAGGATTCAGTGACGGACCCATGGGTTTTACAGGTGGTGTCGGAGGGCTACAAGATCCCTTTCTTTTCTCTTCCTCCCTTTCGCTTTCATCTCACTCGTTCTCCTCAGGATGCCGAGAGAAGCCGTTTAGCATCGTCGAACATTCAGGCTCTTTTGGGCAAAGACGTCCTGGAGCCGGTGCCTCCTTTGGACAAAGGTTCAGGATTTTATTCCAACCTTTTTGTAGTGACCAAGAAGGACGGCAGAGGTCGTCCTATTTTGGACCTCCAGGATTTCAACAATTTTGTAGTGAAGACTCGCTATCGACAGGAGTCTCTGCACACTGTGATCTCTGCCATATCTCCAGGGGAGTTTCTTGCTTCTCTGGATCTTCAGGATGCGTATCTTCACATCCCAATTCATCTGGAGAGCAGGCAGTATCTGAGGTTTGCCTGCGCCAGAGGTCATTTTCAGTTTACAGCTCTTCCATTTGGTCTGACAATGGCTCCCCAGGTTTTCCAACAGGTTCTGGGGGCATTAATATCTGTCCTCCATCAGGATGGCATCAGAGTGACTCAGTACATGGACGACTTGCTTTTGAAGGCTGCGCCGGTGCACCTTTTTGACCAGCAGGTCCAGACCTGCATTCAAGTCCTCACGTGTCACTGTTGGATTGTGAACTTGGACGAGTTGGACTTGGTTCCGTCCCAGCGACTCATTTTCTTGGGTCTTCTGTTCGACACTCAGAGGTGCATGGTGTTTCTACCGGAGGAGGTAGCTCATTAGATTGCTCAACGGGTCTCCAAGATCCTTGCCCACGATCGGATCCTGGTTCCGATGTTGTCTTCTCTGGTGCGGAAGTTCATATCCACGATAGAGGCAGTTCCATTCGCCATGGCACACACCAGGGAACTTCAAAGGTTTGTGATTCAGACATCCAGGGACCGGCCGGATCATCTGAAGTTGTCGGTCTCTCTTCCTCCTCATGTCGAGTTGAGCTTGGAGTGGTGGTTAGACCTTTCCAATCTCCTGAAGGGGAGATCCTTCCGGATCCCCTACTGGACCAAGGTCACAACGGACGCCAGCCTCTCGGGTTGGGGTGCTTTCCTGGGTCGCATCAGCGCTCAGGGGAAGTGGTCCTTGGAGGAGTCTCTTCTTCCCATCAGCATCCTGGAACTTCGAGCGATTTTTCATGCTCTGCGCCATTGGGAATCTCAGCTGGAGGGTTGTCCGGTCAGAGTGGAATCCGACAACGCCACCGCCGTGGCTTACATCAACAGGCAGGGCAGGACAAGAAGTCTCGCCGCTTGGTTAGAGGTCATGGCCATTCTGTCCTGGGCGGAGATTCATGTTCCTGTCATTTCCACGGTGCACATTCCAGGCGTAGACATTGTCATGACAGACTTCCTCAGTCATCACACAGTGGAGAGTGGGAACTCCATCCGGAGGTGTTTCAGCTCCTAACTCAGAAGTGGGGAGCACCCCTAGTGGATCTGATGGCAACCAGGCACAACAGGAATGTTCTGATGTTCTGCTTCCGGTGGAGAGACTCGCTAGCCCTGGCTGTCAACGCCATGTCGATTCCCTGAGCGTTCTCCCTGGCCTACATCTTTCCTCCACTTCCAATGTTGATGAGGGTGATTCAGAAGTTGAAGGTGGAACGTTGTCCGGTCATCCTGATCGCTCCGAATTGGCCTCATCAGTCCTGATATCCGGTCCTTCTGGCCCTGTCTCTGGCGGAGCCCTTTCCGCTTCCCTCTCATCCAGATCTTCTGCTGCAAGGCTATCTGTGGAAGGAGGATGTTCATCTTCTCAATTTGACGGCCTGGAGGTTGAATCCTCGATTTTGAAGAAGAAAGAGGTTTCTTCTGCTGTGGTGTCTACTATGCTAAGTGCTCGTAAGCCTGTTTCTTGCAAGATCGATCACTGTGTCTGGTCGACATTCGTGTCTTGGTGTGCTGACAGAGATCTGTCTCATGACTTTCATCTTCCCACTGTCCTGGCCTTTTTGCAGGACGGTGTGGACAAGGGGCTCAGTCTGAGTTCTCTTAAGGTTCAGACTTCGGCACCCTCTGTCTTTTTCCAGGAGCACGTTGTTGTTCTTCCTGATGTGAAGGTTTTCTTCCAAGGCGTTGCTCATGTGTGTCCTCCCTTTGAGTCCTTTGCTACTATTCCTCTACGTCTTTTGATGTGCAAGATGGCCTTCCTTCTGGCGATTGTGTCAGTTCACAGAGTGGCGGAGTTGCAAGCTCTTTCTTGTAAACCACCTTATCTGGTGTTTCATAAGGATAAGGCTGTGCTTCGCACCTCTAAGGAGTTCTTACCTAAAGTAGTCTCCGAGTTTCACATCAATCAGGAGATTGTGGTGCCCTCTTTCTACCCTAACCCCTCTTCTGACAAGGAAAGAGATCTCCACTTGTTGGATGTGGTGTGTTGTCTCAAGTTTTATGTCCATCGCACTGAATCTGTCCGGAAGTCTGTTGCTCTGTTCGTCATTCCTGAGGGTCCTAGGGCAGGGAGACCGGCATCCAAAGTGACTATTGCGTCATGGAGTAAGTCCACTATTCGTAAGGCTTACGAATTGAGGAATAAGCATGTTCCCTTTTGGGTCACGGCTCATTCCACCAGGTCTGTTGGGGCCTCTTGGGCCTATAAGAATCAAGCGTCTGCTGATCAGCTGTTCAGGGCAGCCACTTGGTCCTTCTAAGCACTACCGTGTGGATGTGCTGGCCTCGGCTGACGCCAGCTTTGGGAGGAAGGTCCTGGAGGCAGTTTTGCCTGTCTAGGATCTTCTTCTTCTGAGGTTCTCTGTGCTTCCTTACTGTTGAGCCCTGTTGGCTCTAGTTCAGTGTGTTGTGTAACAGTTCCTGGGGTCTGTTTTTACCCCTAGTTGGTGTCCGTTGACACTTCAGTTTTGTTGGGATCTCTGACCCGTAGGTTCATAGAGGTCCTGGTGACTTTGGGGGCCTTGCGCCTGGTCCTTGCCTTCTTCCCACCTCTGGGAAACTCAATGGTTGGACATCCCAGAGTTACCAGTAACATGTATTGGACGACACAGAAAATAGGATTTTAGTCTTACCTGTTAAATCCATACAGGTTACTGTTCTCCCACCTTGTCAAGAGACCATGCTTGGCTCTCTTACTGTCCCTTTAAGAGGATTAACATCTTGGCACCACTGTTTATATATATATATATATATATATATATATATATATATATATATATAATATATATATATATATATATATATAATCTATAGCTGTATATATATATATATATATATATATAATCTATAGCTGTATATATATATATATATATATATATATATATAT